>JANHAO010000846.1:0-36922 GCA_026873985.1 Saraca asoca | reverse complement strand
TGCCATGTATTGAAAAAGTAATTTTATTGAATAACAAAGTAATAATTTCAATAACTTGAAATACTGATGATGATTTTAATCTGAGATATTATATATCTAAAACATATATTCTTATATTGTTAAATTATGAATAATTGATAGTTTAGACAATGTGAGACCCTGAATTCCATGGAAATCTAGTGGTAATCTGGTAATATCTATAAACAGCTGTATGGCTGGGTAACATATAAAGAAAAAGAGAAATGGTCTGAATGTCAGTACTAGCCCAAGGGGCGGTAATGAAAAAGGTGACTGTTGAAAATGAGTGTACAATACCTGCTATAAGTGCAGGAGAAATATTGATAAATGATAATGCCATGATTACCATAAGAAGTTTCCTTGAAATCCAGGCGTTAATATCTGTTATATAAAGTATTTAACATAAATAATTTTACTAAGGATCCATTGGTAATTCTTGGGCAACCCACAAATGCACCTGTGTAACATCTGTTCTATAGGAGCAATAAGAGGGTGATTTGAACCGGTGTTATTAGGTTGGAATGGAGATCTGCCTTGGTTCCCTGTTGGATTCTTTTGGGTCTGAAACCACTGGTTATTCACAAGGAACCCGCAGGTGCACTTGTGACCACCCAGTGTCTGTTGGAGTAATAAGGGGGAGGGTGGAATAACATGAAATATCTGAATGGAGTTGTGAGTGGTATGGAGGGCAATCTGATCAGTTCTGGTTACTTATTGGAATTATCTGGATCCAATCAACATTCTTTAAAGAAAAAGAAATATATTTTGAAATACAAAGAAATAAAATAGTAAAAATGTAAACAGTGATTAATAAGTATGTAGTAGAATAAATAATAAGTAGGCCACCACATGTTTAATATACATTGCTGCGTAGGCTTTGCTGGGCATATAACCCATATTATATGTTTGTGAAGTTCTCATATATGTATAATTTGTTATTGTCGTTTAACTATTAATTAGAAATAAAATATAAATCATATATGGATGCTCCGTATAAATGGTGTTGTAATATGTATTGTATTATGACTGTAATTGAGTTCTGTATGCCCAGTAGGTTGTTGATATCTAGTTTGGGCCACTATATATATATGTTTAATTGTTAAATAGGTTCTGATGGGCATGTGGCCCTATTATGTATTAAGGCCTTGAGCCTGGACATCCAGATTATAGGAAAATTTTTGTCAGATTTTCGACAGGAATAGATATGTAATAAAAAGATCAAAATGTATAGTTAGGCTTGTAGGAGGTTTCCTATGAGTGACCTTTTACGCTGATCACGGACCCTCTGGGCTGGTCGTGACATTGTTGAAAACAATCTAAATTAGATTTTGAAAATAAAAAGGATAAATAGGGTTAATGTGTTGGGATAAAACTTTAAGTCTTTATTTTTTGTAAAGATAATGTTAATTTATTATGATAAAGTTAAAGAGTTTTTTTTTCCTTATCTTATTAGGTTAGTTTTACCTATAAATATAGTTTGTTTCAAGTTTTGTAATGTAATCAAAAAGGTGAGGAAAAGAAATAACCTAACAAGCTTGTGAGTTTAGATAGTGTTGATGGTAAAATCCAGTCAACAGGAAAAGTTTAGTTTAAACCCCTGGTCTACAAGCTATAGATGCAAATGTGAACAAGAAAGAGATGGAGAAAGAGGAAGAACAATGGATACCAAAATCTTTTTATCATGGTTCGGCTAAAGTCAGTGTGACCCCTACGTCCATGGTGGTTTATATTGGCTTTTATGTGGTTGTTTCACTTGTCAAGCCAGCTAAACAATAATACAAATATTCCCTCTCTATTTTGGTAGAGTTTCTACATGTATCTCTTTTTTCTCCCTCCTTACAATGATCTATCCCTCTCTTATTTATAGAAGCAGAGAGAGTTACAAGTGTAATTTAACAAATAGCAAAATTATTATTTCTGTCACTGTGGGCAATGAATGCTTGATGGACATTAAATGCTTGGCATTTCATTGTCTGATTTTAGAGGCTGATGTGTTGATTTTAGGAGCTGACTTGTCAATTGGGAAAATGTGCCTCTAGGTACTGACTAGACCCTGGCGTTCCATCCTTAATGCTTGAGGCAACTCGATCGACAGTCCAAGCTCATGCTGGGCGATTTATTGACTACAAAGGTTGGTCTCGCACTCAGGTTCAATCAGAATGAGTCCGCTAACAGGTGGCTGGGACAGCATGCTTCACTTGGTGAGCTGGAGTCCATCCTCAATGAGCTGGAATTTTTGTCTTGATCTCACCCTACGTCCTAGACTCGTGGCTGGCAAGCTAATGCCTATGGCGAGTGACCTCAATTCTTAGGCGATCTAGGCCTTTTCTAATTAGACTTGTCTCTTATTGGGCCTCAGCTAACCCATCTGACATTGTCTGAAAAACATCCATAACATTAGTCCCCCAACTCTCAGTTTGCTTCATAGACCAGGAGTTGTAGTTTGATGGCAAAGTTCTTGCTCGTAGTCTGCAGTGTTGTCAAGTCCTTCACTTATAGTTTGTCATATGGTCAAAGTTTTTGCTCATGACCTGCCATGTTGTCATTTCAAATTTCAATCTTTTTCTTCATCTGCATCAGGCCACGCCTTCTACTATGCATGTTTTACAACTGTTGGCATGGTAGTTTTGCTTTCTTATGGACCATTCGATCAAAAATAGCTAGATATCCTCTAGATTCTTTGGTGTAGCTAGACTGGTCTATATAAGGCATGAGAAACCCCCTTCCATGCTTCACAGAACAATTAGATGGGTATATTGATTGAATCCTCATATTTTTGAAGCTCTAGCCTTCAGCAAAAAGCTCTGAGGCATGTACGGTTTGCTGCATGAGATTGCAAGGCATGAATGGTCTACTGCATGAGGTTCCCATGGGGTACTCCTCCTTAAGGATTCTGGGAATTTTTTCATAACCCCTTCATATTGCTAACGAGTTTAGCTCTTCCTTTTTTATTCTTTTATCCTCTAGCGAGCTAACCATTTGGTTTCTCCAATCACCTAGGTTCTGTAAGATTGAGGAAGGAGCTTTGAGTTTGGGAGGAGGCTTAGAAAGATGAGCTGGAATGGTTTAGCTTGCTTGCTGACCTTGCGACTTGTTGCAATTCAGCCCTTCCAGCTATGTTCTTTTGCCTCCTTGCATGATGGCATTGGGTGTCTCTAGGCCTCTAAGTAGCTTGATGAAGCTAAAGAATGCTTTCCTTGCTCATGAGGACTAGGGAAAATTTGAATAGCTACCCTGCTTGCCTCAAATGTTGTTTCTCCCACTCTAAGTGCATCAAGAGTGCTCAAGTTGGACAAGTCGTTCGTATGGGTGGAAGTTGAGGAAGGGTTAGACTAGTTTGGCTTGCCCGCTGATCTAGCAATTCATTAGGACTTGGCTCATTAGTCAATTGTAAGTTTGCTTAGATTTATAGGTTTTGGCTCTTGAAAGGTCAGTTCCTCCTGCTTATTATGATCGTGGGCTTATTCCAGTCTTTGTACTTTGAATTTTCTTATGTAAACTTACCTTGTTGAAAGAGGTTTTATAATGAAATTTTTTGTATTATTCTTGTCTTTTCCCAAGCACATCATATTGGTGATTTAATAGGTTGTAGTTGGTAACATGATTGAGTTCTTGCAAACCATAACTTGATAAGGGGTAGATAAAATGAGTGTCTGATAGGTCAATTAACCTTGGATAATATAGATAAAAATTCTTATAAATGGGCTTAAGTTGGTAAATCATGACTTAAAAGGATATGTGCTATGTTGAATGACCAATCAGTCGTATTAGCCTATCTTAGTTGGTAACGAGTTCAAGCACTAGAGTATCTTCGTCAATCATGAGTTTGAGCACTAGAGTGCTTAAGCTATTAATAAGTTTGAGCACTGGAGTGCTTGAGCACCTAAGTTAACATAAGATTGGATACCCAGGTAGGTCACACAAATGTGCCCTAGTGTACACAAGAGTTTAATGCCTAGGTAGGTAGCATGGATGTGTCTCAACTAGCACTTCTTAGATGTGGGGTCTCGATAGGTCACACAGATGCGTCCTAGTCTGTGCAAGAGTTTGGTGCCCAAGTAGGTCGCACAAATGTGCCTCAACTAGCACTTCTTGGACATGGAGTGGGTCAAGGGCTGTAGCCTATTGCTCGTGATCTGCAATCTCATGGTCCGTTTAGCATGCTTTAACCCACTCTATTTATGACTCTTGGGTTTCTACCACTATCTAGTGTAATCATTTCTACCTCGGTAAGCGTCTTTATCTAGCTAGTGATAGCTTACAGCTGGCACTTAGTGAACCATTGGATTGTAGGTATTTGATGGGTTCCCAAATCCAACAATGAGCCTTCGTGTGATATGACTTGAGGAGAACTCTTTACCCCCTTCATTTATCATTTGAAACTCTAAACTCTCAGACTCTTCTTCTTCTTCCTTTCTATTAAGCCAGCGTCTGGTCATCCTCACTTACTACTGTCAACGTTATTTTGGCCTACCAGGTTTGTGATTCGAGTTCTGCTTTTTGAAGGCCAATTCTACGTACTTCTCAAACCTTCTTCTCCAATTGAAATGGTGAGTCTTCTCTTTTTAATTTACAACTTATGTACACTATTATTTTATGGTCTGTGTGAGGCTTGTTTGCATATGGTTAGAAGGTTTGAAATGTGGTTGAAGCTATCTACTTGTGTATTTTCTTTATGTTTGGTTTAGCTTTCCTGTTTGATTCATCAGTAGACTTTAGGGTTTTCTAATTGTCATTTCAAATTCCTCATCAATTTTCTAGGTTCTAGTATCCCAGCGGCTGAGTCTCCCCTGACTTCTAGAGTCTGGGCCTTAGATGTGGTGACCTAAGTTGTATGGCCTATCATACAGGAAATTGCTAATCTTAGTTTTCTCAATATAATCTGCTTTCAGCGACCCAACCACCTATTGTTTTCATGTAGATGGCAGCTCATAAACATCGAAGTCATTGAATAAGGAGCGATGAGGAACCTGACTTTCTAACCCCAAGTGTGGAGCTGATACAACATAATTACGAAGTGACCTCAAGGAGTGGTGAGGTCATTTGAGAGTTCAATGCTCGTCCAAACCCCGTTAGGGACCCTAAGGTTGCTACTAATCAATGACCTTCGGATTATTCAATGTTCAGGCTACATGTTTCAACTGTCCACTTTTGCGAGCTCCAGACTGCGATTTGGACATTTTGGCTCCTCAGAGGATGTTATGTCATAGAGCCCTCTCTAGACAATTATACTACTTATCTACCCCGGGGATTTATTGCCATTAGCTACCAACACCTTGCAGTTGGGTTTAGGTTTCCAGTGTGTCCGTACATTGTCAACTTTCTGAATAAAGTCAAACTTTGCTCGTTCCAACTTACGTTGAACTCCTATGCCCAGCTCACTTCCTTGGCACTAATATATCTATGGAACAATCTCTCACCACCATCGAATGAGGTTCTTTGCTATTTGTATAGCATTAAGAGTGCGGGCTCACTAGATAGGATCTATTATCTCTCGACTCAGCCAACTGAGCACAAGAAAGTCTTGTCACATGGTGACGCCAAGGGTAAATCCAACGTGGGGAATTACAAAACCCGTTGGTTTTACATATCCTACCTATCCCTACACGACCTTAAGAATTTCAATTTTATCCTTACTTCTAGTGAGCAAGCTAAGGATGTGCGAGTTTGATGACTTATTCATATTTGTTTCTTTGATCCTAACTTTGTCTTATTTTGCATATGGGACTGGAAAAAAGCCAACTCCTAAGGCTAAGAAGCTCGGGATTCTAGATCAGTTTGCTACTTCGAACGATCTTCAAAATGACTTTCATTTTGACGAGAGTCTTCTGTGCTCTCACAAGCTCACTTCGGTTATAAGTACCAAGCTCACTAGAGAGATAGGAGTTCATTGAGTTAAAAAGATCAACCCAGTGAGTTTCAAGGATTACGAAAATATAATGAAGCTCATCCTTAGGAGACTGTCATCTAATCTTGATGAGGAGACCCTATTGACTCCTGAAGCTGATGTACTCTATACTATTGAAAGCCAGCTTTCAACCTTAGCAGTAGCACCCTCGCAGGAGCCAGTTCCTTCCTTGCACCTTGAGATGGTTGCCATAGATGAGGTCACCTTCCTCTTCGGGTCCCCCGCTAAAAAATGAAAGAGGGATAAGGGGAAGAAGAAAGTTATTGCTGTTCAAGAGCAAATGGTGCCAGAGGACGAAGGTGAGGAGCAACCCATTAGACTTGGCTCAAAAATAGAGGAATACTTGAATTGCCTCCTGAATGACGTTGATATAGTCTTGGGGCCCTATAAGAAGGCCAACATTTTAGAGTTAGAAGACTACTCACTCGAGGGGTTAGTGAACTATGTATCTCGCCATAGCCTATTGATAAGTTGGGTCTTTTTATCCTGGTTCTTGTGCCCTTTTCGTAATCTAACTTGATTATTTTGTTCTTCAAAACTCACTAACAATGATGAAGTAGCA
The DNA here is from genome assembly GCA_026873985.1 of Saraca asoca. Lineage (NCBI taxonomy): Eukaryota > Viridiplantae > Streptophyta > Magnoliopsida > Fabales > Fabaceae > Saraca > Saraca asoca. The sequence goes on along the minus strand of JANHAO010000846.1, from coordinate 30,434 downwards.
TAAGGTATTTCAAGCTCAAGCTGAGGAGAAAGTGAGTCTTGTGGATGATCTAGCTACCGTCACCACTGAGATATTGGAATTGAGGGAGAAAACTAAGGACATCAAGGTTACCCTATCTCATGAAGTGGCAGATGATGAGGCCATTGTCTCGAGCCTCAATAGAACAGTTAACGACCTGATGAAAGCAAGGATCGACCTAGACTTGGCTTTTCAATAGGTTGAGTTAGCTGTAAAGCGAGTTGAGATCACAAAATAGTGAGCTAGGGCAGTAGAACAGTGAGTTAGGGTGGCAGAGTAAGGAGCCAAGGTTGCTGTGAAGGAGCTCGAGGTGGCTAGGGAGGAGGTTGTTAAGGTTAGAGCGAAGACTATGCCACTAGTTGCTAAAGTAACAGAGAAGGTAGAATTTGAAACCAGCTCTTCTTTTTTCTACTCCTTATGGGAGCAGTATCCCAAGATAGACTTTTCTTTTTTTGGGTAGGAGGCCCTTGAAGACGTTAAGCATTTCAAGAAGAGGGTAAAGACCCGATTTGCCAAAAAGGGTGCAAAGTTTGCAACTGCAGCCCCTCTTACTGAGGGTTTCATCCAAAGAAAGGGTGGCCCAAAGGTCGTGGAAGCTATTAGGGATCAAGTGATGGACAACCCTACTGCTCCTCCTGCCAAGGGTGTCATCCAAGGAGAAGGTAGCTCATAGGTTGCAGAGGCTGCTGGAGATCAAGTGACGAATGACCCTGCTACTCCTCCTGCCAACCTTTTACCCTGTGAAGGCCTGGCTCCTAAAAACCCAAGCTTTTAGGTCACAATTGTGATTTTGAATTCTCTCTTTTTGAACTTTGTATTGAATTTCATACTTTGTATAAATTTGTTGTGTTGAATGAACTCGGGCCTTTCATTAAATGAACTTTCATGACAACCTTACTTGTTTCCCCTTAGTCTCGTAATTGACTGCTTCATATGCATGACTTCATAAATCTTTTGCAAAAATGAGCACCTAATAGGTAGCGCTTCAACTGACATTCTCTATTCGATATATGGCTTGCTTCTCATGCAAGACTTCATTGAGATTTTATTCAAAAACAATCAAATACAAAAAGAATTCGAGGAAACACTTAAATGTTTTTACTAATTTTCTAAATAATTTACAAAATTTGAATCTCTATTGATAGTATGGTCAGATATGTTCAGCATTCCAAGCTCGAGGGAATTCGGCTCCGTCCATGCCTACTAGGTGATAAGCCCTGTGGCCAATGACTTTCTTAATAAGGTATGGGCCCTCCTAGTTCAGTCCTAGGGTCCCTTCATTGGCCTTTCGAGCTTCGATAAGAGCAAGGCATAGTACGAGATTGCCAACTTTGTAATCTCGAGCTCAAACTTTTTTATTGTAATACCTCACGACCCGTTATTGGTAGGTCACAATATTAAGATGAGCTATTTCTCTTGTTTCTTCTATAAGATCGAAATTTATGGCGAGTAGTTGGTTGTTATCATCTGGATTGAAAGTGGTCTTTTGATGTGACACTACTTCAAGCTCTACTGGAATCATTGCCTTGAACCCATATACCATTGAGAAAGGAGTCTCTCCTATACTGCTCCAAATTGTAGTTCTGTAAGCCAAAGCATTTTCTATAGCTCATCTACCCATGCTCCCTTCTTGGCCTCTAACTTGGTCTTCAAGATCTATTTGATAATCTTATTGACAACTTCAACTTCCCCATTGGCCTGTGGATGGTCTACTGCCTAGAAGCTCTTTGTGATCTTAAGATCATCACAGAACTTGATGAACTGCTCGTTGGTGAATTGGGTCCTATTATTGGTCACAATCTGCTAGGGGACTCCAAATATGCAAATAATATTGCTCCATACAAATTTCTCAATCTTTGTAAAAAAGATCTCTGCAAGCTCCTTCGCCTCTGCCCATTTGGTGAAATAATCTACAAGTACTACTGTATGTTTGCAATTTCTACGAGCTGTAGGGAGCAGTCTAATCAAGTCCATGCCCTAGATCACAAAGGGACATGGACTAGCCATCTACTGCAAATAGGCTAGTGGAGTTCGTGGGACCTTCATGAATCTTTGGCATTTATTGCACCTCTTAACAACATCAACAGCATCCTACTTCATCATGGGCCAATAGAATCTTTGTCGAAGAGCTTTTTGGGCCAGAGATAGCCCTCCGGCATGATTTCCACAATGGCATGCATGGATTTCCTCTAGAATGGTGTCATAGTCATTGCCATCAATGCATATTAAGAGTGGGGTTGAGAACCCTCTTTTGTACAACACATCATCATAGATGTAATATCCGGTCGCTTGAGCTCGTAATCACCGTGCCTCGAGCTTGTCTTCTGGTAGCTTGTCATTTTACAAGTAATCAATGATTGGGCCCATCCACGAGTCCTAGGCCATGGCAATTACCATTATAGTATCCCTCTACTATATACTCAGGCACGAGAAGAATTCCATTATGATTGCCCACAAGAAGTCAGCATCTTTCGTTGTAGCTAGGTGAGCTAGGGCATCGCATGCACATTTTGGGCTCATGATGTTTGATTGACTTCATAGTGTTGAAATAAGCTTAATAACTCTTAGACCTTCTGTAGATAGATGGTCATCTTTGACCCTCTAGTTTGATACTCTCCTCGAATGTGGCAAATAACAAGCTGTGAGTCACTAAAATTCCTCAATCTTTTAACTTGCACTTCCCTTGCCTGTTGCAACCCAGCTAATAAAGCTTTGTACTCAACTTCATTATTCATTGCTAGGAAACCAAATCTCAATGCACAAAGGATTTTATGCCCCTCTAGACTGATGAGAAACACTCCCACCCCAGCCTTCTACTTGCTTGATGACCTGTCAACATATAGTTCCTACCATGGAGTCTTTAAAGTCTTTATTTCCTCCTAGACAGGCCCAATGAATTTAGCAATAAAGTCTGATAAAGCCTGCCCTTTGATCACCAGTTTAGGCTTGTACTCGATGTCAAACTAGACTAACTCAATTGCCCATTTAAGTTGGCAACTCGAGATATCTGTCTTTTGCAAGACTTGTCTGAGTGGGAACTATATGAGCACTTTTATGCTATGGGCTTGGAAATAAGATCATAGCTTTCGTAAGATGACTACCAGACAATAGGCAAGCTTTTCCATAGGTAAGTACCTTGTTTTAGCATCCAGTAGCCTTTTGCTTACATAATAAATAGGGAATTAAGCTCCATTTTCTTCTTCAATCAAAGTCGCACTAAGGGCATTCTGGGATACTCCAAGATAGATGCTTAACTTTTCGCCCTTCTTTTGCTTCAATAAAAGAGGAGCTCACCCAAGATATTGTTTGAGCTGTTAGAAGATGACTTCACACTGCTGTGTCCATTCAAACTTCCTCATCTTTTTTAGGACATCAAAGAAGGGAACACACTTGATTGTCGCCTTGGAAATTGTTGATGATGGATTTTGGTTCTGCCTAATCCAGCTAATGAGAAGGGATTCTTTCAGGATCCAAGCAGTTATCCAGTTGCTAAGGCAGTGAAAAGGTGCAGAATGGCTAAAGGAAGAGGGAGGTGAGTGAATGACATAGAGATTTAACGTGGTTTGGCCAAAGCTGGACGGAACAGGCCCCTACGTCAAAGGTAGTGTTTGATATATTTGAAGGCAATTTTATAGAGTTTCAATACAGTCTCTTCTCTTTTTTCTTATAAAGGGCTCCTTCCTCATATTTATAGAAGAAGGGAGGCTCTAAAGGTAATTACATAGTTTGTATTTCTGTTACATCAAATAATAAATATACAAGACAGTCTAAGGTACAACAAGTTGGCTTTTGTAAACTGCTAGTTGACTTAAGTGAAACGCTTTCTGTGGATAGGACTCGTAGGTTGCATTCTGCATAATGGTAGCACAAGTTGTCTGTTGGCTATTTGTTTTGACCTCAGTAGGCTTCTAGCTAGGCGAGTCACTGCGGGCTGTTTCTGCTTTGCGAGGTCGAGCTCGAACAAGTCACTAGCTCGAGGTATTGATGAGCTTAGGCTTGTTATCAATGAGCTAGGGTTTCTGCTAAGCAAGTTGGTTATATAGTGACCTTAAAGTAGGTGAGCTAGGCCTTTTACTCAATTTCTGTTGGGCTCTTGCCAGCTCATCTCGTAATACTGAGTTTCACCCATAACATCAGCCCTCCAACTCTCAGCTTACTTTACGGGCTGGGAGTTGTAACATGCTGACGTGGTCCTTCTTCATGAATTATCATGTAATCAAAATCTTTAGTTAACCTATTGTTTCACTTGACCTAGGCCATACTGTCCGCTATACGTGTCCCATTGCTATGGATGAGTCTGCCTTATTTTCTTCCGAGGTATTCAGTGGAAGTGGTTAGGGGTTGATTTCTAGACTCTTTGGTGAGAACGATTGCTACTATTTAAGATAGAGGAACCCTTCTTCCCTTCTTCAGAAATCAAATGGAAACTTCATATGAGCCCTTCATCGCTCTAACAAAGAGTTTTTACTAGAGAGATGTGTATGATCTATTACATAGGAAGCTTTCTTAGGCAATTGTCCTTCTTCGAAAATAAGAAAAGATCTCATATAGATCTTAGATTATTTCCTCATAGTGATGTTGTGAGGTTCAACCTTGTCATCTAGACTCCTACACACTTTTTGAGTTGCTCTGGGTGTAGGCCAGGAAGGGAGCCGCTGCTTGAGAAGGGATATAAGAAGAAGAAAATTGAAGAGTAGTTGTCCTCATTAGTTCATTGGCTAGTTGTGATTCATCTCTTAGGGGCCAGCTATCTTCTTCTTTATAAGCAATAGTTGTAGGCTTTATGCTTTTATTTCTATATTTCCCATCCTTTGATGTAATTTTACCTCGTTGAATGAGGCCTTTAATGAATGAGCTTTCTTTGTAACTCTTAGGTGCTATATGTATTGCCTTGTATATTGCTGATTGTAATATGCATTCTTGCAAATTAATGAAATACTTTTCTAACCAATTGATCATACCTTTAGTCGGTAGCAAATTTTGGCATCCGTTTGCCTTGATTGATGATGAGTAATGTCTGAGCAGGATGCATGTAAGCTACACCTAGAAAAAGGGGATCACATGTGAGCTGCAATCATTTGGTCACATGAGAGCTGTGATAGATTCAATTTAATGCTTTCATGCCTAAATGAGCTCAGTGCTCTTTATTAAATTCTGAGTGTTTAACAGTACCTCCACACCTCAGGGAGCTCGTAGCTTATTACTGGATTTTGAGTGTTTAATAGTGCCTCCGCACCTCAACGAGCTCTTATCTCTTTATTGGATTCTAAGTGTTTAATAATGCCTCTGCACCTCAGTGAGCTCATAACTCATTGCCAGATTCTGAGTGGTTAATAGTGCATCCGCACCTTAACGAGCTCTTAGCTCTTTCCTAGATTTTGAGTGTTTAATAGTACCTTCGCACCTCAATGAGCTCATAGCTTATTATTGGATTCTGAGTCTTTAATAGTACCTCTGCACCTTAGCGAGCTCTTAGCTCTTTGCTGGATTATAAGTGTTTAATAGTACCTCCGCATCTCAACGAGCTCATAACTCATTGCTGGATTCTAAGTGTTTAATAGTGCCTCTGCACCTTAGCAAGCTCTTAGCTCTTTACTAGATTCTGAGTATTTAATAGTGCCTCCTCTGCACCTCAATGTGCTTTTAGTTACGTTAGATTTTGAGTGTTTAATAGTGCCTTCGTACCTCAACAAGCTCATAGTTCATTACTAAATTCTGAGTGTTTAATAGTATCTCCTCAGCTCAACGAGCTTATAGGTCATTACTAGATTCTAAGTGTTTAATAGTGCCTCTGTATCTCAGCGAGCTCTTAGCTCTTTACTAGATTCTGAGTGTTTAATAGTACCCCCGCACCTCAGCAAGCTCATAGCTCATTGTTGGATTCTGAGTGTTTAATAGTGCCTCCGCACCTCAGCGAGCTCTTAGCTCTTTGCTAGATTCTAAGTATTTCATAGTACCTCCGCACCTCAATGAGCTTTTGGCTGCTTTGGATTTTGAGTGTTTAATAGTGCATCCACACTTTAACGAGCTCATAGCTCATCACTAAATTCTGAGTGTTTAATAGTAACTTCGCACCTCAGTGAACTCTTAGTTGCGTTGGATTTTGATATCAATATAGAATAGCTTTTCCTTTTTGGGTAGCATTTCATTGAAAAGAATTAGACGAAAATCTAGAACACTTTCATTAACTTTAGTATGATATTATAGGATCAGAATATGGTTCTAACGGATGGCTCTCATTCTTGATTAGCAATTCACTGAGTCTGCTGAGCTCATTGCTCTGATGGCCCCGCCACATAATCCTATAATCGACCTCTCCTGATGAGATCTTCTATGGCATCCTTCAGTGCCCAGCATTCTAAAGTATTATGCCCAATGCCCACCATTCTGAAGTATTGTGCCTAATCTCATTATGGTAGGCATAAAATTTATCTTTATTACTCCTAAACTTACCAAGAGTCGAAAGGGACTTGGGCTTCCCAAAGTTTTCCCTATCTCATTCTACTGTAAAGATCCTATCTTGCATATCAAACAGAACACTATAGCTTTCATAGTGACCGTGAGGTTAGGGTTACTTGTTCCTACCCTTCTTTGAAGGCTAGCTATTGTGGTTGTAATTTTGGTTCTCCTCACTCCTTTTTTTTCTCTGAGGAGCGACGGGCCATCTCACCCTTATGTCTGAGCTCCCCCGTGCTGAAAGTCTCCTCCCATCTTATTTGTTTGGCAGCTCGCTCACAGAATTTAGCAAGGTCCTAAGCTGAGGACTTGTAAAGACTTTTGTATAACTTTTTATCCTTGTAGAGTCTCACTAAGATTACTGTTAGGATGCTCTCATCTATGGGATTTTCTATAGAGTTGGCTTCATGCCTGAACTTAGCTATATAATCCTTCAGCAATTCGTTCTTACACTGAAAGATCATTGCGAGATGGTAGGGAGGCGTGAGTTGCCTTTTTAGTGCTCTATATTGACTAATGAATTTTTTCTGACATTCCTCCCAACTGCAAATACTGTGAGCCAGGAGATTTCAAAGCCATGTTTGAGGAAGGCTTCCCAACATAGCCAGGAAGACGCTACACTTAACTAGAGGATCCATCATCTGGAGACTCATCTGAACATTAAATACATCCAGGTGGTCACATGGATCACTATCCCCATTGTACAGTGAGATTGCAAGAACTTTGAGTTTTCATAAAAGGGAATGGGTTTCAATCTCCATGGAAAATGGCAAGTTTCAATTGTGGCGAGGTTGATCACTTTAGGTTCGAGGGCACCCCTTTAGTTGCTTTAACCTTTGTAGCACTTCTTTCATGATCGAGTCTTGCATTTCAGGTTACGGGCTGGACGATCGCTTGTTCCTTTCTTACTCCTGGTCACTAGTGCAATGACTCAAGGTGTGTCCTCAGTTGGACCTATTCAAGCTTTCAACTTAGTGCAAGCCCCCCGATTGTGAGTCATCATGGTCCCTATGAGCTTAGCGAACCTTCGACCTCACCTGAGAGTTAGAGGGGCAAGTCGATCTACCGGCTTGACACTTTTGTTTAGTTGGCTCCCTTTGGGCTCTTTCATACAACTGTTGAAGCTGCGCTATGATCTCTACCTACTGCTGCACACATAAAGCCTACATCTATATCAGCACTCTGATTGCTTCAGCCAACTCTTTTATCATGCTCTCAAACATTTATTGAGGTTGGCAGTGAGTTGTGAGGGCTAAACCATTGTTGGTTTGGGCGGTAGAAGAACTTGTCGTATGACTTTCGAGCTGGTTATTGACAACATCAAATTTTTTGATGGCCTTCCCTCTAACCATAATAACTATATGAAAAATTAAACTGAAACACAAAGAACACCTAGAAACCGAAAGGGTCCCACCAAGTATGCCAAAATGTTAACGATGGATTTCGATTATGCCTAATCCAGCTAACGAGAAGGGATTCTTTTAGGACCCAAGCAGTTATCTGATTGTTAAGGCAGTGAAAAGGTGCAGGACGGCTAGAGGAAAAGGGAGGTGAGTGAATGATACAGAGATTTAATGTGGTTTGGCCAAAGCTAGACAAAAGCGGCCCCTACGTCCATGGTAGCGTTTGATATATCTGAAGGTAGTCTTACAGAGTTTCAACACAATCTCTTCTCCTTTTTCTTACAAAGGGCTCCTTCCTCATATTTATAGAGGAGAGGAAACTATAAAGGTAATTACATAGTTTGTATTTTTGTTATATTAAATAATAAATGTACAAGACAATCTAAAGTACAACAAGTTGGCTTCTACAAACTGCTGGTTGACTTAAGTGAAACACTTTCTACAGATGGGACCTGTAGGTTGCATTCTGTATAATGGCGGCACAAGTTGTTTGTTGGCTATTTGCTTCGACCTCAACAAGCTTCTAGCTAGGTGAGTCACTATGGTCTATTTCTGCTTCACAAGGTTGAGCTCGAATAGGTCACAAGCTTGAGTTATCAACGAGCTCAAACTTGTGATCAGTGAGCTAGGGTTTCTGCTGAACAAGCTAGTTACGTAAAGACCTCAAAGTAGGTAAGCTAGGCCTCTTACTCAATTTCTATTGGGCTTTTGCCAACTCATCTCGTAATACTGAATTTCACTAACAACAAAAATAAATCTGCTCAGCGTCATAACCTGATTGTTTAAGCTTTGTACATCTTTAGCACTAGTAGGGGACCTTATATCGATAAAGGCTTTGATCTTCTCAGGATTTGCTTTGATCCCCTTCTATTCACCATAAAGCTAAGAAACTTTCCTAAAGCGACCCTGAATACACATTTATGTGGATTTAGCTTCATTTGGTACTTCCTCAAGATTTAGAACATTTTTCCAGATCATGGACATGATTGGCGACCTACTTGGACTTCACTAACATGTCATCCATATACATTGTTCTACCGATCTGATCTTTAAACATCATGTTCACCAACCATTGATAAGTTGCCCTTACATTCTTTAGCCCGAAAGGCATCACTTTGTAATAGTACAATTCATAGTCAGTCATGAATGAGGTATGTTCCTTATCTTGTGAGGCCATGGGGATCTGATTGTATCTCGAGTAAGCATCTATGAAGCTCAGGAGTTCATGTCCTGTCATTGCATCCACGAGCTAGTCGATTCTTGGTCAACGGAAGCTATCCTTTGGGTATGCTTTGTTGAGGTCAGTGAAGTCAATGCAAGTCCTCCACTTCCCATTTTTCTTCTTTACGAGGACAGGGTTGGCTACCCAAGTTAGATAATAAGCTTCTTAGCTAGACTTGTTTGCTAGAAACTTATCCACCTCTTCCATCAGAGCAACAAAGCACTCAACAATCATTGGTCTTCTCTTTTGGCAAACTGGTTTATGTCACAGGTCGATATTAAGCCTGTGCGACATGACCCCGGGGTCGATACCCACCATGTCTTTGTGGTTCCAGGCAAAGATGTCCAAATGTGCCTTGAGAAACTCAACTAACTGTGCTTTCACATCAGGAGGTAAGCTTTTCCCTAACTTGAGGTATCTTTTTGCATCTACTTCATTGACCCATATGTCTTTGAGCTCTTTGATAGGACCAATAGCATGTTCAATTTACACCTCACGGAGGTTGAGGTCGTAGCTGACCCCCTTGGTACTCATGGCACGGGGCTCTCCTTGAGACACCATATGTACCTTTTTCCCTTACACCTCAAGCTTAACTGCTTCTTTGTAGCAGCACCAAGTAACTTGCTATTCTCCTCGCACATATCTGACTTCTTTTGGGGTCAAAAATCTAATGGTGAACGTTCTGGTTAATGTGATCATGTCTAGGTCATTCATCGCGGGTCATCCCAACACCACATTATAAGTTGAAGGACAGTCTATGATCAAAAAGTCTATCATAATAGTAGCTTGACGATTCGAGTCCCCTAGAGTAAGTAGGAGTCTGACTTGTCCTACCGACAATATCCCATCTCTTGCGAAAGGGAAGGACTCAACTAGCTTGCACTCATACCTATCTGATTGAAGCATCTTTTATATATTACATTGACTGAGCTACCAATATCAATCATTATCTGCCTCACTTCAACATTGCCTAATTTGGCCTAGATGACTAGTGCATCATTTTTTAGGAGTGTGAATTCCTCATGCATTTTCTTCCATGAACTTGATACTGTCCAAGGCTATTTTGGCTTTCTTAGCAAGTCTTTCATGTTCTCTATGACTCGTGAGTAGGATGCGGCTCACTACTCGCACATAACGATCATGTGACCTATTTGAGGTGCCAGCAATATGAGGCATACTGTGAATGGTGAATATGATCCTCATTGAGGGCACTTCCTTGTGCTCTAGAGTTTGCTGACATTGATACTGTGCTAGCTACTGAGGTCGCAGAGGTCATTATCCTACAGGTCATACTACATAGTCCCCTAAGCGACCTCTCTTAATTAGGTCCTCAATGGCATCTTTGATCACCCAGCAATCTAAAGTGTTATGTTCGGCCTCGTTATGATAGGCACAAAATTTGTTTTGGATCTTCCGCTCGAGAGGAGCCTTTATGGGCCTGGGTCTGTCAAAGTCTTCATTATCCCTTTCTGTCGCAAAGATCATGTCTAAAGTATCTGATAGGATGGTGTAACTGTCGTAGTGACCTTGGCATTAAGGCCACTTATTCCTAGCCTTTTTCACTGCCTGACCTCCAAAACTATCCTTTTGGCCCTCTGTGTTATTCCTATCACCAGTTTTCTTCTTACTTCGGTTAGAGCCATTTGCCCTGTCCCTCTAGTTGGGCTTCTTCGGGCCAAAGGTTTCCTCCCACCTTATCTCCTTGGCAGCTCGCTTATAGAACTCACCTAGATCCTTCACCGGAGACTTGTATATATCCTTATACAAATTTCCATCCTTACAAAGTCCAATTGAGATAGCTGTGAGGATGTTCTCGTCTGATGGGTTTTTCATATTGCTGACCTTGTGTCGGAACTAGGAGAGGTAGTCCTTCAGCAATTCATCTCTCCGCTAAAAGACTGTCTCTAAATGGTAAGACAGGGTAAGTTATCTCTTTAGTACCTTGTATTAGCTAAGGAATCTTTTGTGGCATTCCTCCCAATTATGAATGTACCAGGCTAGGAGATTCTTGAACCATGTCCGGGGTATCTCTCCAAGAGTGGCAGGGAAAACAAGACACTTGACCAGTGGGTTGGTGGTTTGGAGGTCCCTTTGGACATTGAATGCATCTAAGTGGCTATATGGGTCACTGTCCCTATTGTACGATGGAATGTTCGAGACCTTGAACCTACAAAGAAGAGGTTCTGTTTCAATTTTCATAGTGAACGCCATCCTCTCCTCATAATTGTCTTGGTTGTTTTAAGCCACAGGTCTTTTCTCTAGCTACTGTACCCTCTAAAGTAACTCTTCGATTACTGGGTCCTGAGTCTTGGACCGATGGCTGGTGTTCACCAACTCTTGTCACCTCTCTGATCACGGGAATGGGGATCAGAGGTTTTATTCCTCCTCCTATGTTCATGATCAAGTGAATAGTAATCTGACCTACATCCATGACTAGTCTTGTTCGAGCTCCCTTTTTAGTGCGAGCCCTTACATCATTGATCATCTCCTTCATCTTTGCAAGATCGATGGATCTACGACCTTAGTCATGAGTTAGACGAGTGAATTGAACCAGCTCACTGACACTCTATTCTAACGGGCCCCTCCTATTGAGCTCCTGGCTACTGGGTCCCTCTACGGGTGCAGTAACTTCAACTTGTCTCTATGCGCCATGGGCCTATGCCTAAGCCTGTGCCTTGACAACATTGGCTAACCTTCATGGTGTTTTCAAGCATCTCCTAACATTGGTGCCATGCTTGCACCATGTCAGGCCCAAAAGCGGCTGGTTAGTGAGAAGTGAAAGGTGTCATGCCAACAGCAGCACCCGTTGTAGGGGTAGCAAAGTCTAGTTGTTGTTATACCTGACCTTCAAGTTAGCCAGTAGTAACGTCTATGCTTCTAGTAGTTTTTCCTCTTGCCATTATAACTAAATAGTTAGCCAAAGAAAGAAAGAACGCAGTTGGGACCATCCTTCTAGCGCTAAAATATTAACAACAAAATTTGGTCAACAGGAAAAGTTCAGTGTAAACCCTCAAATTGCAAGCTGTGGATGCAAATATGAACAAGAAAGAGATAGAGAAAGAAGAGGAATAATGGACACCATAAGCTTTTTATCGTGGTTCAGCTAAAGTCAGTGTGACCCCTACGTCCACGGTGGATTATATTAACTTCTGTGTGGTTGTTTCATTATTTAGGCCAGCTGAACAACAATACAAATATTCTCTATCTATTTTAGCAGAGTTTCTGCACGTATCTCTTTTTTCTCCCTCCTTACAATGATCTATCCCTCTCTTATTTATAGAAGCAGTAAGGGTTACAAGTGTAATTTGATAAATAGTAAAACTATCATTTTTACCGTTGTGGGCAATGAATGCTTGAGGACAATAAATGCTTGGCATTTCACTGTCGAATTTTGGAGGCTGATGTGTCGGTTTTAGAAGCTAACTTGTCAGTTGGGAAAATGTGTCTCTGGGTGCTAAGTAGACCCTGGTGTTCTGTCCCCAATGCTTGAGATAGCTCCTCAACAATCCAAGGTCGTGTTAGGAGATCTACTAGCTACAAGGGTTGGTCTCGCACTCGGGTTCAATCAGAATGAGTTCACTGACAGGTGGCTGGGACAGTGTGCTTCGCTTGGCGAGCTAGAGTCCATCTTCAACAAGTTGGAATTTCTATCTTGATCTCGCCCTGCGTCCTGGACTCGTGGCTAGCGAGATGATGCCTTTGGCAAGCGACCTCAATTTTTGGATGATTTGGGCTCTTTTTGATTGGACACGTCTCTTATTGGGCCTCGACCAATCCATTTTACGTTGTCCTGAAAATATCCATAACAGATAGAGAGTTCTTTTGTGTATTGAGTTAAAGTTATAATTAATAAATTTCTCTTTTCTCATATTCTTCTTCAAAAATTTTCTTTTTATTCTTTTGGTTCCAACATTTGATATATACAATTTTTATTTTTAAGATAAAGAGAAAACAAAGAGGTATAAAGGAGAGAAAAAAAATAAGATATGAATGAAGGAAAAGGAAAGAGAAGCATTAGGATGAAACAAGAGAGTGGTAGAGAGAGATGGATAGAGAGAATGAAGGAAAGTATAAATGGAGAGAGAGGAAATGAAAGTAAAAAATAAGTGTGAGCGATCAAATCATGTAATATAAAATGATTTAAAAATATAATTTATTTTAATTAAAAAGGATAATTATTTTTTTAATATATTATCATCCTTAGTTAATTAGAATTTATTTTTGATGACAAACTTTTTTTGGATGATTTCAAATACAAAAAAGTGAAAAAATAGTTTTACTTTTTCTCCCAAACAAATGAATACTAATTTTCAAATTATTTTTACTGCAAGGTTGATATTGATGGGCCTCATGTAATAATATTTGCGGAAATATATATAAATATATATATATATATATATATTTTACACATTTGAGGAAAGTATTAGGAATAGAAGTGTAACTAGCATAGGGCAGAAATGTATGGAAAGAATTCCAAGCCACACTATATCCATAGGACCACTCTACCTAATTATGGATGGCAGCTTGTTAGGATATGTTTCTTTCAACGCATGCAATGTAGTGTAAGTTTCCTTTCATAAGTCTCACATGACATCAAGTCAAGTCTGGCTGAGGATAAGGCAAAGTAGGCCACGTTAATATGGGAGAGAAGCACAGCCATATGGTGCAACACTTCTATATTATAAGTTAATATCTTTTGAATTGTCTAAATCAGGAGACAAGGGCATGTTAAGTAACTATTTTTAAAAGTAATTTTTTATTTTTAAAAATAATTTATTATTTTTAAAATAAAAAAATTTATTTGATAAAATTATTTTTAAAAGTAATTTTAAAAATTTTATTCTAAAATCCTGTTTTAAAAATTATTTTTAAAAATAATTCTGAGCCATTTTCAAAAATAATTTTTAAAAAAAAAAACATAACAAATTTCTAAACAGTAACATCTATTATTACTATTTAATTTTTTTTTTAATATTTAAAATATTATATCAAACGTGAACGATTGATTTCATAAAATAACAACTCCTGTGACTCAGCCTTGAACCAAGGGAACAATCATTCAAAAAGTTTGAGCCTTTTTCTTTATTTCTCTTTGTTAAAAGTTTGAGCCTCTCTCAGTCATTCCTTTCTCCCATTCCTCTCCTTATAGATTTTATGAAATTATAAAACAAATAATAATGTAAATATAACTTTTGGCTTTTTATTTAATATATTGAATTTAATTATAAATTTTGTATTATTTATTTTATTAAAAAATAATGATGTAAATATATTTTTTTATTAAAGATGTTTGTAAAAAGAGTAGAGATGCAACTGCTACAAACTAATATTTAAAAGCTCTTCATAGATCTGGTTTGAGGAGGAATAACATCTGCTTATATTTTGACTGAAAAATCAAACTTTTATATTTCTTCAAAATTCATGTGTTGACGCAAAACTCTCTGAACCTCTGACAAACTGCATGCAAATTCATGGCATGTAGATGCATAAATTTGCTGGCTCGAATTATTTTTTCCTCTAAATTTGTAATGGACAGATTATTTTCATTTTAAATATTTTTTTTCTTATCAGCAGTTCAGCCTTTACAACAGAATATTCTCACTATTTACTATTAAATTATTAACAATAATTAATCGTGTGAATAAAATAGTACTGTCAGGAGGGGCTATTAGCTTAAGTTTTGGGCCGTGTATGGCACCAAAATCAATGATTCATGCAGATGGTCGGCAAATAGAATAATTCAACTGATGACAAAATACAAGCTGCAGCTGCATACAGATTCCCAGTATAATTTTCTTCATTATTTGAAATTAAATTGCAGCATTCTCATTTTTCCTAAAATAAAAAAGTGAAAAACGAAGGCCACCAAACGCGTCCTAGCATAAAAAGAACATATAAATACGTGCGAATTCGGAGTCCAAGTAAATGATGACATGTCGGACAACACCGTGGCCCACCTATTTCAAAATCATCACTACTATCGAGTTCGTAGCGCGTGCTTTTTGTTTTGGCGCGTGTGTCTTTCTTTCATGGCGATTGCCAATTTTTTTGATATAATTTTTTTTATTGTTCCTAGCTACGTTTGTTTTCCTATTTATAGAAAACCCAAAAATAAAAAATGCACAACGGTTGATTAGAATCTCGCCACGTCACCAGGCGTATAGTAACTCCAAAACACCATGACACTCATCCAACGAAGCAGCCCGCGAAAATCTCCAATCTCGTGACGGCTTCAGTCGCGCCGCACAAATCGACTCCAAAATAAAAGGCCAGTCATCTCGACGTTTAACGATTTCGTTTTATCCTTTTGCAAGCGTCGTTTTATGCATTACCCAACGACGTATCACCACGTGTCCTACATTTCAAAGCGTCGGCGACACGCTAACAAATAGGTCGCGGTTTTGCCGCTATCTTCCCCCACGCGACAGATTAATCCATCGTCGCCTTCATTTTCTCTGCCCCCAAAAGTCCAAATGCACCCCTTTCACGCTCTCTCCTTTTTCTTCCGTTTCCAAATGGAAACCCTGACCTAGAGATTCATTTCGAATTTCATTTTCGTGAATGTCCAGGGAAATATTTGATTTTGAAGTTCAGTTTGTGTTATATTGGAGTTTCTGAGCAAATCTGGTAGCAAATTCAATCCTGATACATAAAAAAAATTATTTCTTTTGGTCTTTCTGAGTAACCTGTTTAAGAATTTGATTGTGGGATATATAAAGTTTGGAATTTTCTGGAAGAAATTTGACAAGTTTCGTGAGTGTTGTTGGATCAAGATGTCCTCTTCGTATTGGTGTTACAGATGCAGTCGATTCGTAAGGGTATGGAGGCAGGACGCGGTGATATGTCCCGACTGCGACAGCGGGTTCGTTGAACAGATCGAACACCCTTCAAGGTCGGTCCATGTCGAAGCGCGGCGGCGGAGGTTTCCGGCGACAGCGATGTACATGATTGGCCCCCGCCCCACTACCGATCAGAATTCCCGTCCTCCTATTGCTCCACGAAGATCCCGTAGAAACGGCGGTGATCGTTCACCGTTCAACCCAGTCATTGTGTTGCGTGGGTCTCCCGACAGGTCGGGTCAAGTGAGCGGCGAGAACCGTGGGTTTGAGCTATATTACGATGATGGCGCCGGTTCTGGTCTCAGGCCATTGCCTCCCAGTATGTCGGAGTTTTTGTTGGGATCTGGATTCGATAGGCTTCTTGAACAACTTTCTCAGATTGAAATCAATGGTATCGGAAGACACGAACATCCACCGGCATCAAAAGCCGCTATTGATTCACTGCCCACAATTGAAATCGATCACAACCATTTACTAACAGAATCACACTGCGCCATTTGCATGGAAGCTTTTGAATTGTGCACAGAAGCCAGAGAATTGCCTTGTAAGCACATATACCATTCAGACTGCATTCTCCCATGGCTCGCTCTTCGAAATTCGTGCCCTGTCTGCCGCCACGAATTGCCTGCCGATACACAAAATTCCCCGCCAATAGGGCACAGTGTTTCTTGGAACGACGAAGATAACGTCGGCTTGACAATTTGGAGGTTGCCCGGTGGTGGGTTTGCCGTGGGCAGGTTTTCCGGGGGAAGGAGAGGCGCTGAGAGGGAGCTTCCTGTAGTTTACACTGAAGTGGACGGCGGATTCAACAATAGCGGCACGCCGAGGCGGATTTCTTGGTCTAACAGAAGAAATAATGGGAGGGAAAGTGGTGGAATTCGCAGAATGCTTGGCAATTTGTTTGGTTGTTTCAGAGGTGGGGTTAGGCCTGAGTCATCTAATTCCTCCCCGGGAGAATCTCGGCATTCCGCGGCTGCCGGAGAATCTCGGCTGATAAGGAGGAGCCTTTCAACTCGTTTGACTGGAGATCAACCTGCTCGTTTGTCTAGAGATCAACCTTCTCGATCACGCAGAACATGGTCCATGGATGTAAACATTTGGTGATTTTAATGGGGGATTCTAAAAAATATGACTTTTGCTAGTTGGTTCTCCAATTGGTGTCATATATATAATATATATATATATATTGGTCAATGTACATAATGAGATTGAATGGGGATGATATTGAATGAAGCCTTGCAATTTGTAGATTTCTGGGTTCGGGAGTTTGGTGAATTGTTAAGGCTTTTGGTTTAATGGTGGATTTGGGGGATTTAATAGTTTAATTCATCATCTATAATATAATGGGAATTTGGAAAAGAAGCAGCAGCAATGGAAGAAAGAAGATAGGGGGAACATGTGAGGTTTATGTTTGGCTTTTTAGGGGCGAAGTAAAGTTTGATGATAATGAACTGAAGCATATTTCATATAATATTTTTTTGTTTGTCATCATTTGCTATTCTTACGTAGATTCAGTTTATTTCTGAAATTCCTGCCATTTTTCTTTGTCATTATTTATTTTTCCCCAGGGAAATCATAAGTTTTAATTGGCATGGCAAAGGATAATATTTCTTGTACCATTCTCTTGTTTCATTTTTCCATCCAAAGCAAAGAAAAGTATTATTTGGAATTATTTTCCTGGACAAGCAATGTTTGTGTCTGCATGAATGCCTCCTTGAAAGCGATATAAACATTATTGAAATGGGAAATGGGGAGAAAGGGGTTTGCAAATGGCCTTTCCTTTTTTTTAGTTCTTGATGTCTCCATCTTCATTCCTTCTACCATCACAATTCATCCAAAGCATCCCTTGCCTCTTCAGAATCCGTGATTTATAATAGGGATTTGATACAGGTTTAATTATATTTTTTTTCTCTAATATACATTTTGTTTGTATTTAATGCTTTCAAAATATAAAATTTTATTTTGATATCAGTAAAATCAAGATTATAATAATTTTGGTTTGAAATCTTATCTTCCATTAAAATGAGAAATGGACAAGTTGGCATTGGAAAAAAAAAAAGAGAGAGAGATTAAACACGATCAAAGAAAATATTAGAAATATAAAAAATATAATTAAGTCAAAAATAAAAAAGCTGAGATGGAAAGAATGATCTGGTCACATTGGGAAAGAAAGTAGAAAAGAAAAAAAAAAGAATGTGTAATAATAATTTGAGTGTATCTAGTGTAATAAAATAAAGCTTTAAATATGCTATCATAATTTTAAAATCCCGTTAGATAAGTTTTTAAGAATATAGATTTTGCTATAAAATAAATTAAATAATCATTTACTAATTAAAATAAATAATACACAAAAACATTTAATAGCAAAATAGTTATTTAATAATGGATGGACAATTTTAAAAATAAATAAACTATTCATTTACTTTTAGATTATTCTTTTATGGTTAAATAACAAAACAACACTAATTTTAAAATAAATAAACATTTAATAAGTTATTGTTATTGATTTTTTTATTTATTAAATTATTGATTATTTCAAAAAATAGTTATGTCCAATTATTTTGAATGCATAGATTTTTATATTCAATGAATATCTTATTTTATGATAGTAAAAAGTTTGGATTTATTAGTTATATTAAAAATTAATTTATAGTTGTTTAAGTATTTTGATCTATTAATTATTTTGAAAATAAATTATTTATGATAATTTTTTAAATGTATTAATTTATTATTTATTTTAAATACTAATTGACTATCTTAACTTACTTTACCATAAAAATTTCTAAACTATAAGTTTTATTAAATGTTATTAAAGCTTATAAATTAAATTTTAAAATTTATGATAATATATTTAAAACTTTATTTTTTTTTCAATACACTCAAATTATTTCAATTAGATATTTTTTCTTTGTTTTGTTTCTTTTTTTTTTTTTCCTTCTTTCTTCCTTATTTATTAAGAAACGAGGCGGCTCTTTCCACTTTAGCTTTTTTATTTTTGACTTAGTTACATTTTTTATTTCTTTAATATTCACTTTGGTTGTATTTAGTCCCTTTCTTTCCACGTCAGCCTTCCCATTTTTATTTTTAATAGAGTTAGGACTTTGAACCAAAATTATTATGATTTTGGTTTTAGAATGACTAAAATAAAATTTCATATTTTGAGAAAATCAAATGTAAATATGATGTATATAAGAAGGATAAAAATATAATTAAATCTTTGATATATTTTGGTTCATGAAAAGAGTTATTTATTATTTTTTTACCTTTAAATATTTTCAAGAGCAATAGATGATTGAGAATTTTAGAAAATTATTAAATTGAGTGATAGAGTGGCACTCATTATTTTATTCAAACTCAAAACTAGAATGTGAGTTAAATGGTCTATTATATCTTTGGTAAATATCAATGCACAATATATATATATATATATATATATATATATATATATATATTGCAACATAAACACCAAGCATTTTAAATTTCAAATTAGAGAAAGGGAAACCAACTAAGGAATCAGACTCCAAATTGAATTACTATTTACTCTATCATTATTTTGCAATCTTAGTCTTTTTTTCATCCTTTATTTATTTTTTTACTCATGGAAAAGGTGCCATGTCATTGCTAAGTGCTGTCCTCTCAAATATTGGCATCACATATGCTTTACTTTTTTTTTTTTAATGTTTAGAAGTGGTACAAAAATTCTGCATTGCCTTAGTTTGCCCTTGCAAACCTGATACCCTCTCACAAACCATTGCCTGTCATGGGGAAAAAATTGGCCTGCCTTAGCTGTCCACCAATGTTATTTTCATGGGTTATGCTCCATACCTACTAAAAAACAGTATTAATAAGTTTTTTTTATATAATTTTCATGAAAAAATTTTATATTTTTCATCATTTTTTACTAAAAGTTGTAATTTATATATAAAAATGAGAAAAAAAATTTAAAATTTTTTACACTATTTTGAATGATAAAATTATAACTTTTTGTATATTTATTCTTATATATAAAATTTGTGCACACTCACAACTTCTTATAAAAAAAATTGTAAAAATTTTATATTAAAAGTTGTAATTTTTATAATTTTTGTGTTAATCTTTTGTAAAAACTCATAAAATTATAATAACTATCATTTACATTTTTATATGTGGTACGTATCTATTTTAATATTTCAAAAATATAAAATTTTTCAATCTAGACGTCTATTTTTTCTCAATTTTGTTTTTTGATCAATTTAATTAAATTATTTTATTTATTTATTTATTTTTAACTTTGTTAATAAAATGGAACATTTAAAAGTTTAAATTTGATATGACATCCGCCGATACTTAAGACACATTTCATATTTTATACCTATCATATCATTTTAATTGAAAAGTAGTGATATATAATAATCTTTTTAATTTTATAATTGTTATTTTTATGCAAGTTGAATTTAATATTGATAAAAATATTAAAGAATATCATATTAGATATTAGATTTTCGAATCATTACTAATTGATAAAATATGATATAGAAAAACATAAAGACTTGAAAGAAGGAAAATAAATTTGCCAAGCACAAATTTTAAAATGAAAATAAAAAAATTAATTAAAATTATATTGTATATGTAAGAGATGGAAATGAAAATTTAATTTTATTTATTTAAGTATAATATTTGAAACATGTGTTCTAATACAAGATCTGTCCAAAAATGAAATGAAACTCGCTTGTGTTTCAATATGAGTTCAATATCTCTGAGTGAAAATGTGCCTTTCAGCATCCTTTGGCTTAAAATGGATTAGACAAATTTGATTAAAATTGCATTAAATATACTAAAATAATTAAGTAGTAGCCCAAATACTATTTTTCTCATCCGTCCGCGGTGAAGTAGAATTGTTGTTAGGAAAGATTGGATTTGAATTTTTTTTCCCTTTTTTTATTATATTAGAAAGATAGATATAAAAAGAATTTATAAGATTGAGATTTAGTATAATAACTATAATTATAATTGTTGTACTTCATCTTTAACTTGTGAGATTTATAAAAATTTAAAAAATTTCATATATTTAAACTATACTGGATGAAATTAATAAAATTATTAGGAAAAAAATGAAAATTGGGAAATATTGGTGTCTGCATTGCCAAGATTGAATGGGGAAATTGTTGGCTTTGAAATGGAACCAAAACAGTACGTGTAGTGTCGGCTATTCTTACTTTGCCCCACAGGCCAACCAAATGCTCTAATTATTTCTACACACGTTTTTCCTTCCACTAAAAGAAATCTGCAATTTGCAAAGGGATCTTGTTCCACCATTAATTTGATGCTTGGGATCTTCCCAGCGACAATATATTACTTGTTATTTGTGGAGAATATTCTTTTGATTTAATTTCCCCCCCCCCTTTTTTCTCTTATACCGTGGAATTTGATATTTTTTTCTTTTAGTTATTTTCTTGTTATATTAAAAAAATAGAGGCACAAAATGTTTTGTGAGTTTTATGATATTTAACAAAATGATTTCATATCCTATTGCACACAAAAGATTTATATTTATTTCTTTTTAATATAATAAAAATGTAAACAATGAGAAAAAAAATAATCTAAATTCATTACTATCGTTAGGACTTATCCTATTGATTTAGTTACTCAGATCTCTATCATCTTTTAGGTATAGAAATGGCAATAAAGAGGGTGTGGATAGAGAATTAAGATTCCTATACCCGTACCTATTCAGAAATAATCTATGTTTTCCTTTCTTCATACTCGTAGATTTTTAAATATCTATCATTATTCTCATTAAATTTTTGAACTGTTGTATCCATCCTCATTTCCCACATTTTATTTAAATGGTGCATATTTACTTATATTATATTATAATTTTTTTAATAAAAATCAAAATTTATATATGATAATAAAATAGTAATTATTTAAAAATGCTGATAATACTATTACAAGAAAGGACAATATAAAGTCTTAGTTGAAATTTATTTAAAAAAATTCATATTTAAATCAAATGATTATGGACATAGTTTGAGTTGTGGTTATTATTATTATTATTATTATTATTATTATTATTATTATGAGATAAAATTAATAATTTTTTGTATCAAATTATAAAACACTGATAAAATAATATCTAAATTATAAAAATGATTATAATAATTTCTAAATAATAGTCTATATATATAAATTTATCTTTTTATATATATAATTTCGTCTCTAAATAATATAATGATAAGACAAAATTATATAAACGAGATATTATTTAAAGATTATTTTGATTATTTTTTAATTCAAGGACTATTTTATCAATAATTTATAATTTTGAGGATAAAATTATTAATTTTATCTTATTATTATAGATAGCTGTTGAGTTTATATATAAATATACATTATTATATATTACATAATATAGGTATTGGGGAGGGATAGATAGTATTGTCCCTGTAGCCAATAAAATGTTCAAAAAATTCCCTTATCTGTATCCATATATATATTTTTTAAATTCTTATCTATATTTGGATGAGTAAAAATTACAGGTGATCATTGGATATAGGTCAAATTGTCATCCCTATATATGTACGTGATGAAGTGAGTTGATACTTACAGTGATGCAGTGAAATTCCATAAATACTTTGGATTTTTTTTTTTAATTAAAACTAGATGAATTTGTGTGCTAATGACTTATCAGTGTTCAGCATTTTTTTTTTCTTGGTCAAATACTAGTTTTTCAGTCACCAGTGGATGAGCTCTATTTGGGGACATTGTGAATTGTAATACCCACGTTTGGCTTGTAATGGCCCGGCCCATCTGACGTCCATTTTGTGAGGACAATACATTTCTGTATACAGAAATTTAATGGTTAATCATAGCCCTACGAAAAATTTGCCAAGGAATATTTTATACAAATAGCATCTCCCCTTTATTTTTTTTCCAGAAAAAAAAAGCCACCTGTCATCCTTAAAAAGGAACCACTCAAATGCATAAGATCATTTTTTATATGAAATATCAGAGTAAATGATCATATTCAACAAGTAACATTGAAATACGGATTTGATTAATGTCACTATGTAAACCAATTTGAGTTCGGATTTTGTCTGCATGGCATAAAAAATGTGTGAGGTGAAGAAAAGATGCTTTATGTTAATTATTTTGTCAAATATGTTTAATAAATGAAATTGAGTTTAAGATTGATGAAATTGAAAATTCTAATTAAAAAAGGGTTGAATTGACATTAATCTTTTGATCCGATAAATTGGTCACCAAATTGGAAGGGGATAGACAGCCCAATAAAGCCCAACAAAGTAAGCTGCCAATACGAAAACCTGGGAGAGTCTAAATAGGAAAAACGCCAAGTGATACGTGTTATCTAACATGACAGCTAACACTATATAATATGTTAAATAATTAATTATAGAATAAAATACAATGTCCTTTTTTATACTTTATTAAAATTATACGGACCTTTAAGAGTAGAAAAGCAAATAAAAAATGGGAGTTAGAGAGGGAGACAATGTCTGAAGAGAAAGTTGATATTCATCAATGAAATAAAAAAAAAATGAAACAAGGGGAGGGCGGTTCACAAGTAAACAAAATGGGTCGATGAACTATGATAATGAAATATTCAAGCATAATCAAGTGGAATCAAGGGAGAAAGGAAGTTTCTATAAGCATATACTAATTAGTAGAGATGACTATGAAGTAATGAAATGATAAAAAAGGATGAGGAGGGATTTGGGGAGAAGAATGATTTTAGCAGCTTTATGGTGG
The DNA here is from genome assembly GCA_026873985.1 of Saraca asoca. Lineage (NCBI taxonomy): Eukaryota > Viridiplantae > Streptophyta > Magnoliopsida > Fabales > Fabaceae > Saraca > Saraca asoca. Next base: position 6,747 of record JANHAO010000846.1, on the reverse strand, counting down.
AGGAAAAAATGAATGGAGAGATGCCTTGTCCGAATATTGTGATTTCTAAGGAAGAAGAAGAGAGAATGAACAAGCCATAGTGCAAAACATTGATTATCAAATTGTTAGAATGAAAAATAGGTTTCAAAATTTTGGAGAATAAGCTCCATCAACTTTGGGTAGGTGAAAGTATGCTGAAGATCATTGATTTGTTAGAGGATTATTCCTCGATCAAGTTCAGTTCAGTTGTTGATTTTGAATTTGCTCTCACGGTGGACCTTAGTTATTGTTTGATCACTGTTTAACAGTTCATTCATGGGATCCAAAATTTGATCCTGTAGAAGATGTTATCAAAAAGCTGACTGTTTGGGTCTGGATTTCTGATCTCCCTATAAGGTTCTTTAATAAAAAATTCTTAACATTCTTAAGGAACCAAATAAGAAAGACTTTGAAGTTGGATGCAACCACAATGGAGTAGGCACATGGGAAATACGTGAGGATTTGTGTTGAGATGGATCTGTTAAAGGATGACAAAAGCATCATGCATAGCAATGAAAATATGGTGGAAGTGTCATACTTAGATGATGACTATGCTATGGTAGCAATAACATGAAGCACTTTATAACTTGCCCATAGCAAATAAATAGTGATATGACCATCAGAATTTTCTGTGCAAGGAAAATGATATTATATCCAATATGAAAGCCTCCACACTATATGTTTCAATTGTGGCAAATATGGCCATTCAAAGAAGACTTGTCCTGATTTCATACATGAATTATTTGAGGAAGAAAGAAATATGAGGAAAGTACAAAGTAAGCCAGAATAGGTGTAGAATAATTGGGAAAAGTAGTTGCGGTATGCTGGTTGGATGGTGGTGCAACATAGTAGAAGACTTAGGCAAAAACATGAATCTAATAATGGAAAATTAAGGGAAGGAAAATCATAAGAAAAAAAAATTCTAGTTCCAGATTCTTTGTGCTGCAAAATGAGAAAATTCTAGAGCAAAGAGATACTAATGATACACGTGATTTAAGGGAAGATCAAGTTATTAATGGAAGCTCTAAACACATAATAAAATAAAAGAGGGAAGTGAGAATGATATGGTACTTCGTAAAGGAGAAAAAGATGGGGCCTACAAAAAGAAGACAATTAATGGTCAACCAAAAGAATAATAGATTTTGTTGCTTAAAAAGAATAGAAGGTAGCTATTGAGTGATCTTAATAAGGAGCCAATGGAGGATGATATTATAAGGCAATCCCATGTGCTTGAAATGCCACTTTGCATGGAAATTGAGATAGGTGATGTAATAACTCATAGGCATGTTGGTACTAGAGACGTACTCATGCATGAGAAAGAGAAACTGCCAGATATAGGAAATATAGCAAGTGGAATAGGTATGCATCAATCTAATGAGCACATGACAGTTATACCGAACAAGACAAGGATGAATATGAAAGCTATATATCTCAATTAAGAGCCTGTAACATGCGATTTATTCTTTTCTTCGAACAAATATTCTAATGCTTAAAAAATAATAGTGTAGAATTGTAAAGGTACAAGAAATAATTTGTTTGTAAATCAAGCTGGAACTATAATGAATTCTGTAAATCTGAAAATTTTGGCTTTCTTAGAAATGAGAGTGGAGTTAGATAGAGCCGAAAATATTTTCAAAGCATTAGGTTATGGCCAATAGGAGTTGGTAGAAGGGATGGATTTTCTGGGGGTATTTGGTTAGCGTGGAGATCCCAAAGAATTTCTATAAAAATTATTCAAAATAGTTGTCAATTTATACATTTGAAAATTCTACAAAATTCGAGGAGTTACTGGTTTTTAAAAATTGTCTATGCAAATCCAAGTTTAGATTTGAAGGTGGTTTTATGGAAAGAGTTGTTTCGAATTAGACAAATTATCAATGGTCTATGGTTGATAGCAGGAGATTTTAATGATATCAAAGATAAAAGTAAGAAGAAGTAAGATATGCTTTTTAAGTGGCACAAGGAAAATCTTTTCAATAAAAGAATAAATAATTGTAACTTGCTTGACCTAGAGATGCAAGGTGGTAAATTCATATGGAAGGGGCTAGAACAATATGGATATAATCATTTTTTAAAAAAGTTAGATTAGGTGATGTGCAATATATATTGGAGAATGAGGTTTCCAAAAGCTTGTGTTAAGGTACTTCTAAGATTGTTTTCTGACCATCATTCTATTTTAATTAAATTGTTTGAAAAAGGTGGGGACAAAGATACTAGATCGTTTAAAATTGAGGCAATATGGTTAACCTATAAAATTTTTTTTATTTTCCTTCAACAAGCATAGTCAGATAATGTTAATGTAATTGATAATCTGAGAAATTTTTAGGTAGTTGTGAAAGAGTGGAATAAAAATGTGTTTGGTAATATTCGTATGAAGAAAAAAAAGATCCTTATACAAATAGCAGGGTTCAATAAGCCATTGAAAAGAGGACAAATTCCCATTTTTATAAGTTGGAGACTCAATTGTAAGAAGAGTTTTCACATATTTTAAAATAGAAGGAAATCATCTAGCATAAAAAATCTAGAACAAGAGTGGATTATTAAAAGGGATAGGAATACAAAATATTATCATACGAAGACAATCATCAAGCAAAATCGCAACCAAATTAATATGATTCAGGATCAGAGTAGAAACTGGGTTCATAACAAGAAGGATATTGAAGATCAAATTCATAACTTCTATAAAAACCTCTTCTTTGATGATATGAGAGGCAGAGTTTCATCTGTCACTAAATTCTCATACCTAGTCCTAAATGATGATCAGCTTAAAAGACTTTAGACAGAGGTGAATATGGAGGAAGTGAAAAAAGTTATTTTCTCGATGAGAGCAAGCAAAGCCCCTAGAGAGGATAGATTTCCAACCATCTTTTTGCATATAAATTAGGATCTAGTTGAGAGAAAGGTTTTTGAATTTACAAAAGAAATTTTTTTTCCACTCATAACCTTCGTGAAATTAATAAAAACTTGATTCGTTTAATCCCCAAAAATTAAGAAGCATGAATTTGTGAACTGGTTTAGACTCATGTCACTTTGCAATGTTATATATAAAGGGGTGACTAAAATTATGGTAAATCGCATCATGCCTATGTTGTTTGATCTTATATCCCCATTCCAAGAAAGTTTTGTCCTAAGAAGGAAGATATAAGATAATATCATTATCACTCAAGAGTTATTCCACACCATGAGCAAAATGAAAGGAAAGAGCAATTTTTTTTTTTTTTTTTGCTATTAAAGTTAATATGGAGAAAGTGTATGACTGTCTAAACTGGGTATTTATTAAGGAAGTTTTGCAACAGATTAATATAGAAAAGGGTTTTATTGGATTTAATTATGGGTTTCATCATATCCTTTTCACTAAATGTGTTATGGAATAGTAGTATGACTGATTATTTTCAGCCTTTAAGGGGAATTAGATGGGGTGATCTATTATCCCTTTATATTTTTGTTCTTTGCATGGATAAATTATCGTATATTATATGTGAGGTGGCTGAGAATCATAAATGGTTTCCTCTCTAGACAAGTAGATTTGGCCTAAGTATATCTCATTTAATATTTGCTGATGATTTATTTTTATTTGGTGAGGCTTCTATGGATTAGATTAGCATTATTATGAGTTGTATTGATTTTTTTTTTGTAAGATGTCAAGACAGCAAGTTAATCATGCTAAAATAAACATAATTTTTTTAAGAATGTATAACATGAGAGGTATTTACAAATTGTTGAGAAATATGGTTTTAACATATCTACAAATCTTGATTTGTATTTAGATGTCCCTCTAATTCATAAGTGAGTTACTCGTTACACTTATCAACATATGGTTAGGAAAATTCAAGACAAGTTGACAGGATGGAAGATGAATTGTCTTTCTATGGCCAAAAGATTGGTGTTAGCTAAATCGATTAAAGGTGCTACTCCAACTAAGGATGACAGTTTTACCTGCATACCTATTTATCCATGGATATTTGCTTGTGATAGATGGGTATGGGAAAAAGTATTCGCGGGCAGGTATGGATATGAAAATTATACCTATAACGGGTATGGGTAGGATATAGGTATAAGAAAATATCTATACCTATACCCGTTTACCCTAGGGATGGCAACGAGTTGAGTTCGGGTGGGTATGACAATACTTATATCGGTACCCGCCAGAAAAAATCATACCCTTACCCTACCTATACTTGTGAATGCTGTAGCCGGTATGGGTACGGATTTATACCTGCGGGTATGGGTATACCCGCTAAAATTTAAAAAAAAATAATTTTTTTTTCAATAATGTTCACGGGTACAGGTTTATACTCATGGGTATGGGTATACCCACGAATATATCCATTAAAATGACATCATTTTAACTAGTGTTTAAATAAAAAAAATAAAATTTTTTATTTAAACGGGTATAGGTACGGATATTTTTTTTAATAGTGTTCACAGGTACGGGTTTATACCTATGGGTATTAATATACCCACGAGTATACCCATCAAAATGACGTTGTTTTAAGTAGTATTTAAATAAAAATAAATTTTTTTATTTAAACAGGTAAATGGATATGGATACGGGTATTTTTTCATACCTGTACCCGTTCCCATTACAGGTATGAAAATCATATGCATACCCATCCATGAATAATTTTTTTCATACACATACTCGTCCATCACAGGCAAATATCCACGGGTAAACGAGTACGTAGATAAATTTGTCATCCCTAATTTACCCCATTTAAATAAAAAATTATTTTTTATATAAACAAAATGATGTCATTTTAAGTAGTGTATGTAATACCTCAAAAAAAATAAAATAAAAATATTGGCTAAGGGAGTAAAGTAAAATTTTGATATTTTTCGTTAGGGCCATAATATAATTTTATATTTTTAGTGAGGACCTATTTGAAGTCGATAAAAAGTTTACGGGGTCAAACTGTAATTTAAATTTTTTTTAATTCTAGCGGGTATACCTGTGTGCATACCCATACCCGCGAGTACAAATCCATATTTGAACCCGCTACAATGTTCGTGGGTATGGATAGGGTATAGGTATGAAATTTTTTGGTGGGTATAGGTATGGATATTGACATACTCGCCCGAACCTGACCTGTTGCCATCCCTGATTCCAACATATACAATGCAGTGTGTAGCTATCCCACAAGTAGCTCTTGATGAAATGGAAAAATACTAACATAATTTTATTTGGGGACACAACTTTTGTGAGAGATAATTACACACTGTTTCTTAGGAGGTTATCACCCATTCAAAGGAGTTAGAGGGTTAGGAATTAGGAAATTAAAATATATGAATGAAGTTGATAAAGTTAATTTGGAATTTGCTAGAAGGTGGAAATAAGCTCTAAATTGAAGTTTTAAAGCATAAATATGAAAAAGAGAATGACTAGAAAAAACATGTTACTATGAGTCAATCAAACTCTACGTTTTGGAAAAGTTTGGACAAAAATTGGGGTTTTGTTTTAGAAGATCTGAATATAAACATGAATAATGGCCATTCAGTGTATTTTTGGAATGACTACTAGATAGGTAATATAAGATTGTGGGACTATCTATCAGGATCTCACTAGTCTCAACTAAAACATCAACGTGTAACTGATTATATTTTGGATACTAGGAACTGGAAGTTGAACGAGTTAGCTACTTGGCTTTCTTGAGAGATGGTACTGCGAACTGTAGTTGAACCAATGCTTGCAGAATTGCTTGGGTAAGATACATTACATTGGAAATATTTTGCTATAAGAGAGTTTAATGTTAAGTCTCCATACATGAAAAGGGTGGGTGCAGTTGTGACATAGAGTAACCCTCTGTGGAAACAAATTTAGAGATGGAAAAGGCTGAAGAAGATTAAACTATTTTTATGAAAATATTGTTTAAATGAAATTCTAACAAATGTTGAGAGATTCAAAAAGGGGTTGGGGCTAAGCACGAGCAATCTATGCCATGAAAAGACAAAGACTCTTATGCATGTACTCAAAGATTGTGGGGGTTACTAGATGCTTATGGTTGTAGTTAATCAAGTGAAAAGCAAGGCTACTTTTTTTTGGTAATGACGATGAGGACTAGTTTAGAGTTAATTTGTAGTCTCAATTTGAGAAAAAATAAGAAGGTGATTGGTCTTTGATATGGGGTATAACCATATGGCAGCTTTGGGTTTGAAGGAATAATCAAATATTTGAACAAAGATTTGTTAGACCAACAACTCAAGCTGTGTGCATTAGGACAGCAATGTATAACATAGAAGTGGCTTATTGTGTGGATGGGAACATGCAGATCTAACATCTCTCACATGAGATGAATATAAAATAGGAGCCTCCTATTGTAAAGTTGTCACGACCCAATCCCCAGGTCCGTGACCGGCGTAGAAGATCGCCCGTAGGAGACCTCCTACATGCCTAACTGTACATTTTGACCCTTAATTTTCTGTTATTCCTGTCGAAAATTCGATAAAGTTTCCTCTATAAACTGGACATCGAGGCTCAAGGCCTTATTTTATCAGAACTTGATAAACAATTAACAGATAAATACATTTATATACAGTGGCCCAGACTGAACAACAATAACCTACTGGGCGTCCAGGATTTAGTTACAAGTACAGTACAATAAATATTACCATATTATACAATGCATTCATGGACAAATCATATGGGGCTTATACGCAGCAGAAAACAAATACATGGTGGCCCAAACTATATTATATTACATATCAGAAATACAATAAGTACTTGTTACTATT
>JANHAO010000845.1:0-36916 GCA_026873985.1 Saraca asoca | reverse complement strand
ACACCAAATTCCAAATACATCTTAACTCAACTGGAAACATGACATTTTAGCTCTTAAAATGCTAAGTATGAGGGCAATTAATTGTATCAAATTTTGTGTTATCAACGACCCACACAATCCCAACATTCACAGTCCACCTAGCCTACCCATCTCATCGGACCTACATAGTCTACACATGTACAGCCTATACAGCTCACCCTAACCATCCAGGACACGAAGCTTACTGCTTATACAGGTAATAAGATGAATGATGAGCTGTATGATGCTCATTTTGGTGATGAGATGAATGATGGCCAAGCTAAAGCTTCTAGTGCTAGGAAGAGTAGGCCCGAAAATGGATGGCCATGTAATGTGTAGGTAATTATAATATATCATTTTCTTATGTGTTTGACTTAATATTGCACTAATATTTTGTACTTCTTTCAACAGATAATGACGATGTGGTTAAAGCCAAGAAGCTCCAGGTTAATCAAGTTTGGAGCCTAAACGGAGAGAAAATCCCAGTTAGGATGGACAATCTTGGTCAGCCTATAAGAGACGAAGAAGGTATTTTCTCAGGTGTAATGGGTCATTTGGCCAAGACCAAATACGCCATAGATTACGAAGCCTGGTCGGATATACCAGACTTAATTAAAGATAATGTCTTTAACAAATTGGTGATGGTATGTAATAGAACTGCCTTGGTATTTACAATTCATATTTCATTCTAATACGAATGGATTTTTTTTGTCACAATCATATTTTCAATTTCAAAATAATGAAATGGCTAAGTGGCTCACTAATCAAATGATTGGAAAGCAATAGAGGGATTTTAAAGAAGCCTTGTACAACAAATACTTTGACCCCAGCTTAACTTTGGAACAAAATATTGAACAAAACTGCCTCAAGGATATTATAAAAGAGTAATAGAGAGGTTTGATCCTAATCCAGGATAAATAAAAACACAAGTTAGTAGTTTATTTAATTCTAATATGTGAAAATTATTGGATTTAATTATACCTGTATAGATGGCTAAATGAGTAATTGAGTTTCTTCATGCAGCAAATGTGCAGGCAAAATGTATGGAATATAAGCAAACAGACCATTCCTCACACTGCGAAGTTAAAAATATTTACACGAAAAAAGGATAAAATGGTATTAAAGCCATCTAATTTAAGTGAATACAATTAAGATTTGCTTATGAAATAGCTCTTTTTTTGCTTGTTTAAATGACAAGAGAATGAGAGACAAGGTTCCGTTAGACAGGCAGAGTTGTGGGATGCTGTCCATAGGAGAAGTGATGGCTCATACATAAGTGATAAGATAAAGAGCATAGGGGTGAGGATTCGTTGAAAACTTTATTATTTTCAAAATAGTAATCAATTGATATTGATACCTATGTTTTGTTATTTACTTAGGAAAAATTACAAAAAGCCTCAAGACAAGCAGATCAAACACAACTTTCAATAATTTCTCCAGATGATGCTTTTGGGCAAATGTTTAGGAAGGAGCACCCAAGTCGTGTCAGATGACTAGGCATGGGTGTTTGTTCCACTAGTGTGTTTGGGAGGAGTTCTTAAAAAGGAAGTGGTAGCGATTTATTGGGCTCCGATGCTAGGAACTAAGAACTTCATATGCTTAAATTAGAGTTATATCAAAATAAGGAGCGACTGGCTAAAACACAAGCATAGGTGCAAGTGATTATGAACTACATCAAGGCCATGGGCGAGTGCATTCCACCCTATTTGTCTGATCAGCCACTTGCTAATTAACAAGTATTATGTGTAAAACTTAGTCAAATCTATTATTCCAACTGCATGAATACATGCATTTCATGTACTTAATGGCAAAACATAGCCAGAGTTTTGATTTGCCCTACTTTTCATGAATACTTAATGGCTTGTCCCCTGGTTTTGCGGGCAAACTCTGTCCTACTTTTCACCTGAAATTTCTAGTTTTAATTAGCCTAAAATTTCTAGTTTACTTGGAAGTGTCCATAGTTTTTATTTATAGCTTATTAATGTAATTCAGCCTAACTTTACGTTGATAATGTAATTTCTTGTAATATAACTGCAACTACAACAAAATGTGGTATTACTCATATAGTAGATGAATAAAATCAACCCCAATATCAGAAATGTCATGTAGAATCGATGGTTCCTCTACATATAGAAACATTAAAGTTAGCAGCAATTACACAGCACATTGCTTAAATGTGGTATTACGCATATAGTAAAAGACATTTCTAATTTCACTATAAGAAAAAATTCTAAATGCTTTTGCCTTTTATATTTTGGGAAACCTGGAAATGAGCTTTAAGTTTTTGTTTGCTGCTAAGTATGAAGTTTTGTTGATATAGATATGTAGGTAACACTACATACAGATGCCTTGCATTCTGGTATAATCTGCATTGCATTCTGGTATAATCTGTCTTCAGTTTGGAAATGAGTTTTAAGTTTTTGTATTTGTCATATTCCCCATATTCATGTTTAACTGGATCCTCATAAAGCTATTTTCATATTTTTGTTTCTTGTCTTCTTTGGTCAAACTAAATTTCAATGTGGTTTGTGTTTGGTCATGAGTGTCAAAGACATTAGTAATTGAATTGCTATTTTTTCTGCCTAATGAGACTAATTTTTGCATAATTGAATTATTATTTTTCTATATATGTATGCCAAATTATGGTATAATTGTGTTAGTTTATGGGTAATTATATTGTTGTTTTCAAACTAGAATTTTGCTAAACTATGACACAAGTGAATTACTATTTTTGCATATTTAAATTCCTAAGTAATTCTTCAGTTTGAGATATTTTTTTTCTTTTTTTCTTTTCAGAATAGGGTTGATGTTAATTTAGCAGATCAATTTTCACCTGTATATGCAAGGAAATCTTCAAAAAGGAGCAATCAAGACAGAAATGCCCTTGATCCTAGCCAATCTTCTTAGATTTTATTGTATTTTTTATTTTAAATAATTTTTGACTAGAATATAAAGTCGATTAATGTTATAATTTTTGGCTGTACATTTGAATAATTTATTCGAATGAATGTCATTTTTATTATATTTGAATGAATGTCATTTTTATTGCACCATGGGTTTGCATTTTTATTTAACAAGAATGATTAATGTCATTAATTAATGAAATGAACAGATTAAATGGCTTGAAGTTTTTTAAAAAAATATTACAAAAATTTAGCAATGATTATTTAATCGCTGCAAAATTAAACCTGAAAATTAGAACACATAATTAACCACCACTAAATTAAATTGTAAATTTATTTTGTAAACAAAAAGCAGCAGTTATGTAACCGCTACTAAATTAAATTGTAATTTTTTTAATAAATAACGGCAGTTAATTAATCGTTGCTAAATTAAATCGTAAAATTTTCTTTAAAAAACACAACGATTATTTAACCACAGCTAAATATAATTTTTTCAGTAGTTCCTTTTAACCACTACTAATGTTGACCCGTTGCCATGTTTTTTGACGATTATTATAATTATCACCATTTTACTTTGCGGCGGTTCTAACTGACGTTATACGTACTATGTAACCGTCGCTATTTTAAGGTTTTTTTTTGTAGTGTATACATTATATTTTTAATTAAAATATTCAATGAAAATTTATTATAACGTTTAATATATCTCTAAGAAAAATACTCTAATCTTTTCTAAAATTTAATAAAATTATGTGAATATCACATTTAATTTTAAAAACATACTCAAATCTTATTTGAAATATAAAAAATGTTATACTTAAATCTCAATTTGATTTTCTATCAGTGAAATGGCGAAGAAAGATGACTATGGAATTTAAATCACACAATATGGATATTTTGAATATTTTATGATAAAAAATATATTTTGATTAAATTCAAATGGCTAAAATATGATTTTATGAAAAAAATTTCTTTTATAATTTGAAAAAGTTAAATTTTAATGCAAGTATAATATTTTTTTTAATTATGTGAACTTAATTAAAATGTATATTTGATAACAAAAAAAACTTAAAATACTTGATATTATTTTATTTTAAATCATCTCTTCTCATCATTCCATCAATGAAAAATTTAAATTTAAATTTAAGGATAATATTTATAATATTTCAATGGAAGTTTGATTAGTTTTTTAAACTATATAGAAGTTTGCATAATTTCGTTATTTCAAGGGAGGAAAGATTATTTTTCTCTATATTTTACTAATATAGTACTTTATATTTTATGTTATTTAAAAATTATTTTGTTAAAAAATAAATATTAGATGAATGGTGGTTATCATTTGATAATTTTGGACTCCTTATATACACATTCCATGTCTTTAGAAGAGTGAAGGCAAAAGGATAAAGACATAATACAGAATTTTTCTTTAATAAATTAAATAAGTATATAAATTTTATTTCAAATGTCAGTCTCTTAATTAAATTGACAAAACCTTCTAAAAAGATGGATGCAGCTTTCATTTTTCTTTTATTGGCTCTTAGATTATATTTATGATTATTTGTAGGCCGAATCATATGGTTATGAGTAATATTAGAGAAGTTAAACCAAGTTGTTAGATCTTTTTATATTCAGTCACAGTTGAATTATACATTTATCTTTTTGAGATAAATATCATTTATTTTACATTAAATATTTTTATAACGTATTATAGAATTACTTTTTTTATCTTTTATTTATTCTATGCTGTTAAATTATTAAGTACATTTGCCTCCATAAGTTTGTTTTAACTTGTTAATTTGTATACAAAATATTCAATTATTAAAAGTTTAATAAGCCAAACTGAGTAGCTTATCAGTTTAATTCAAATGAACTTGAGTTGAATAAATTGATTTAAGGGAGGTGATATTGTGAAAATATATTTCTAAAAATAAAATGGATATAAATGTAATTATATTAAATTTTAAGGGAGATTAATGTAATTTGCCAATATTTTAACTAAATGATGAAAACAAAAAATAAATTTTTTATAAAAATATTCTTTTTGAAGACACTAAAAATAAATGTCATAAAAAATTATGAAAAATTAAAATTCTACAAACTTTGGGCATAAGGAGTTTCCACACTGATAAATAAGTGTAACTGAATATAATTTTTGTTCCTCAAATGAGTTCATGTTTTATAAAATTTTGGGATGGCAATTGTAGCAAACCTAATGAATACAATTGAGTTATGACCTTCTGTTTGCAAAATTTTGTATTTTAGTTTGGCTAATATCAAAGTTGTTATTGACAAAATTATTATAGCCAACTAATAACAACAACAAATTGGTAAAAGAAAATCGACATATAATTGTTAAGATTATTAAAAATAAATAAACAACACATATATGTATTATCTGAAAATATTTAAAAATCGATAAACTTTTAAATTTTAATTTTAAAAATATTTTAAATTTGGCGACAGAAATAATAATTGTTAAAATTTTCATATGATAACTAACGACTTTAAAGTGGCTTGGTGTTGTATTCATCACTTGCTTCTTGTTCATAGAACTGAAAATAGGATCCTGGTTGAGGATTGAGTTTGTCGCATAAGTAGTTTCAGCTCCGAAGTAGCTTTCAAAGCCAGAACTGTCTCCTTTCAATCGTGGTAGTCCAAATCTGATGCTTCTTCAGTACATTATTCGTCCTTCATCAACCCAAGAACAAGTTGAAGCTGCCGCTAGGGTTTTGCACTCCGTTTGGTAATCGTCGTGTTTCAGGCGGGGTTGAGAGGCGCTTTTGTTTCGGGAATCAATGGCGTCCTTGTACATTCCGGTGCAAAATTCGGAGGAAGAGGTCAGGGTTGCGCTGGATCAGCTCCCAAGGGATGCCTCTGATATCCTCGACATCCTCAAAGCCGAGCAAGCCCCTCTCGATCTGTGGCTTATCATTGCGGTTCGTTGCTTGCTTTAAATCTTTTATGCTCATTGGCTCAAGTTTGAAATTCGAGTTGTAGTGTAATTAAGCTGAAACATCGCAAGAGTAATGCTAGAATTTCACTAGTTATAAGTTCATGCGTGTTGTTTTAAGAATTTCTGTGTAGTTTTGCTTATTTTGCGTTGCTGATTTTGGCTTTTTTCTGGGGCGGCTAATTTTGCTACTTTTGCCTGCCTGCCTGCCTGCCACCAAAAGGATCCAGAAGAGATAGTTTATGACTAGTTCTCACTTTGTTGATTGCAATTTCCATAGAAGAAAATCTATTTCTTTCTATAAGTTTCTGGAAACTAAGGGAAGCATTAGTCTGAGTCAAGCTCCTCAGTTTGGTGGCCACCTGTAGGAAGTTGAGGATGTAAATTTTACTGTGTCGTTTATTGTTTGAAAATTTTCTGAAGAAAAGTTGATTATAATGTGATCAAAGGTAGATTGGTCTGAAGATATTTCTTTCCTTTATCAAGGTTGGGGGGACTTGGCGAACACCTTTTGGTTGGAAGTGACTCGGGAACTAGCAATACAGACTTGAAAATAATTTGCATTTGTATGTCATGTATTGGTTTCTGATGCTTCTATCATGTCTTTGCTTGCTTTTCTGCTATGCCTCTATTTTTATTCTTCTTAAGTCCTGATATTCATAGCCATCTTTTGATATTATGTACTTGGGTTTTATTCATTCAGTTTCAGTAGTCCAGTGTCATGGCGGTTTCTGCAGTCCAGAGTCATAGCCTGCTTATAGCCAGCTTTTGATATTACATATTTGGATCTATTTTTGTCAGTTTTCATGTTATTTAACTGCCTGCCTAATAGTTATCCTTGTCATCTCTATTTCTTCTGTCATATATGTTTTCGTGTTATGTGGCAGAGGGAGTACTTCAAGCAGGGAAAACTTGAACAATTTCGCCAGATTTTGGAGGAAGGATCAAGTCCTGGTATGCCTTCTTTCTGTAATTTTTGGTACATATTCTATTAACCTGTTACTGATAGAAACTAGGAGTGGGATAGGGAGGCTTGTTCAAACAATCTGGTTATCCTTTTAATTGTTTGACATCATATATATTGTTTGAAAATATAATTGAACTGTGTGCTACTTGTCCTCTCCCTGTTTGCAGAAATTGATGACTATTATGCCGATGTTAGATATGAGAGGATTGCTATCTTAAATGCTCTTGGGGCCTACTATAGCTACCTTGGAAAAATAGAGACAAAACAAAGAGAAAAAGAAGAACATTTTATTTTGGCAACGCAATATTACAACAAAGCTTCAAGAATTGACATGCATGAGCCCTCCACTTGGGTTGGGAAAGGTGAGTGTGCCTCTGCTTAAGTATGTTTTGATGTAGTACATGGAAAACGGCTGCACACATCCAACTATGAAAATTTTGATTATGAAAATAGGATACGTGACAGATGTCATTCAGCGGAGCAGTTTTTTTACTCTATTTACTCTAGGATTTTTTTAAATATGTTCTAATCATGTTGGCTATCGAGGAACATCTATATTTTGGTCTGTGTTGACTCCTGTTGACAATATGATTTTTAGATAAATTTTGGGATTACATTTTGAGGTGCATAATGACACAAGGATACCTTATTGATCTTGTCCTACAAGTTATGACTCTTTGGATGGTTAAATCTCATGTATTTTATCCCTGATTTTCATCAAAAGAGTGAACTTTGCACTTCAGTTATACTTAAAAATTTTATGCATATTAATATTTACAGGTCAGCTCTTACTAGCAAAGGGTGATGTAGAACAGGCATCTGCTGCATTTAAGATAGTGTTAGATGGAGATCGTGATAATGTCCCTGCTCTGCTAGGCAAGGTATATCCCCATTTTGGAAAAAAAAAAAGTTATAATAAGTGGGTATGCTTTTATAAAAATTTGAAGCTTGCTTGTTTGTTATCTCACAAATCCTAATATTGAGTATAAATACCTTATCTGGTAAAAGGAAAAAAAGTGTCAATACTTCAAGTTTTCTCAAATCAGTCACAAGTTGACTTCCATTGATGTTATTATTTGTTCTAGAAAAATAATCAAGTTAACCATATATTTTCTGATTGCTTCTACTGGACCCCTTGTGATATTTGAACATCTGCAGGCTTGTGTTGAGTTCAATCGTGGACGTTATTCTGATTCACTCGAGTTGTACAAGGTTTGTGATATGGCCTTATTATTTCACAAGCAGGAAGCAGCATTTCATTTATATTAATGCTTTACGTATGTGTCTCCGTCTATCTATATACTGTTTGGCATCCATATTTCTGTAATATCACAGTCACAGAGGTATAGGATCAAACGATCCTGGTTGTATGCTAGACAGACATGACTGCACTTGCTAACTTTTATAGGATTAGAATTTGTGATGATGCTCTTGAAACATAAATCTTCTATACCAAGCATGTTAAAATTGAACTAGATTGAAGATCAGGCTTGAAATTGTTGATGTTTAACAATCAAATGACTCAGAGAGTCCTGCAAAAGTTGTTAAATGGTGTAAAACCTAATATCATTGTCATGTTTGGCATATTTCTTTACTTGTGGCAGTTTTTGTCTTCTATGAACATGCTTTGATACCAGTTTGCACTTTGATTTACAAACATAAAAGAGGGCACTGCAAGTGTATCCCAATTGCCCTGCAGCTGTGAGACTTGGAATTGGATTATGTCGGTACAAATTAGGTCAGTTCGAGAAAGCTCGACAGGCATTTGAACGTGTTTTGCAGGCAAGTGAATTTATTTAGTATCCCATTGATCAATGATTGAGTGCAAACGGTGCTGATGTTTTTATGCTCATGATTTTATTTCTTTCAGTTAGACCCAGAGAATGTTGAGGCCCTCGTTGCACTTGCAATAATTGATTTGCGCACTAATGAAGGTGCCTTTTTTCTGCCTCTATTATGTTCTTGTGCACATTTATGTTTTCTGGTTTTTTATCTGGTCTTAGTAGACTAATTCAGATGCTTTATATTATTTTTCAGCTGCTGGAATCAGGGATGGAATGGTAAAAATGCAGAAAGCATTTGAGATATACCCTTACTGTGCAATGGCGCTGAATTATTTAGCAAACCATTTTTTCTTCACTGGTCAACATTTTTTAGTTGAGCAACTGACTGAAACTGCACTTGCTGTAACCAATCATGGTCCAACAAAGTCGCATTCGTTTTATAATTTGGCACGATCTTACCATAGCAAGGTTGGGAACAATATCTTCTCTCAATTGATGACATTCTTAAGATGTTTATTTTTTGTTTCTGTAGTTGGGAGAGCTCTGTATTGGTTCAAGGAAAATGATTACTTTTGTTTGTTTTCCAAGGCAAAGCAATGCTTTTATGCTTTAAACTCCATTACTGTATGTTTAATTTGTAATGTAAATTGAGATGTAGCTCTTTTTTTTTTTGTGTGTGTGCATGCTTTTTTTTTGTTGGGGGGGGGGGGGTTCGGTAACTTAGTATACATCAATTCCCGAGTGCATTGACCTGTGCTGAAAATTAAGCCTGACAAACACAGTGGAGGAAGTTACACAAGCTCTGGCCATCTGTTTTACCTGAGTTCTGAAGTAGGAAATTTATTTTGGTGTTACATGCATAATAGAATAAGGTGAGGAAATGACTGGTTAAGCAAGCTGTGTGCTTGTTGAAGTATTTCTTCACCTTATCCATTCTGTTCTTCGAAGGAAGTTATTGAAGCAAAGAAATGGCCTTTTTGTGTTTTGAATGAAGCTTTTGGTCATTTCACTTATCAACATGAAGAACACTTGTTTCCATTGATTGTCTCTTTATTTTTTCCTTGTTTCATGAGGTGCATTCTAAACATCTACATTTTCACTCACTACACTTATTCTTTAATGTTATTTCCAAGCTTTAGTATTGCTGATGGAATTGATCTTTTGTGTGGATTCTAGGGGGACTATGATAAAGCTGGGGTGTATTACATGGCATCTGTCAAGGAAGTCAACAAGCCCCATGAATTCGTTTTTCCTTATTTTGGTCAGTTGTCATATACTGACTGATGATTTATATTGTTTATTTATCTTTGATTTATGCCTGCAAAGGGGTTGAGGTTAGCTGAAATATAGAATTATTTCTATATACATTTTCTTTGGCTCCTATGCTCAAATGATAGACCCAGATTCCATGACTATTCATTTTAGCAGGAATAGGCAGTGTATAATCTAGAGATTTCATCTCAACTTGAAGAATTATGTTTCAGTATCACCATGACTCTTAAAACGTGATGATTTTTTATTCTGTTGCTTTGATTACCTTATATGATGTGATTAGTTCCATCACAATGTGATTTTCAATACTGTTACAATATGCATGAAGATATGAGCTGCAATTATTTTTGAGCTTTAATTTGGTACTTATTAACTTTATTATTCGCATATTAAAGGTATTTTCATAGTGCTATCAGTGTTGCTCTCCGAACTCACTATTCTACTTTCTTGAAATTGATTGTAGGTTTGGGACAAGTGCAATTGAAATTGGGAGATTTCAAAAGTGCCCTCGCAAACTTTGAAAAGGTTTTGGAGGTATATCCAGATAATTGCGAGACACTGAAAGTGAGTGCACCAAACTGAAAGGATGTTATTTTCTTTCATTGGCTTTTTATAGCCCGTCCTGGGGGGTGAGTGAGAAAAAGGTTCCTTCACTTTTTGAGTGTACTAACATGAAAAATATAGGAATATTAGTTGAGGAGACCAGGAGATATAGTTTCAGAGAATGACTAGCAAGCTTTTAAACTGTAAACATTACAAATTTCTTTTTACTGAAAATTCATTAAGAGGGCACAATAGGTGAGAATTATCCATGTACAAAACTTTTAAATTAGACTAACTATGGCTTATTGGAAGAGATCATAATTCTGCCAAAGTATATGCAGGAAGCGCATACTGACAGAACTGGAATTTTGTTGTTCTTTTCATCTTCATCAATGTGGTCGATTAATTTTCCCACCCCTTACATTTCTTTGATATCATCTCTTTTCTTATAGGTTCTTGGGCACATATATGTTCAGCTTGGTCAGACTGACAAGGGCCAGGAATTTATGAGAAAAGCTACAAAAATTGATCCACGTGATGGCCAGGTCAATGATTCTTCTATTAATTGTTCTGCTATTATATGAGAAGCAACTTCGCTTACCAAGAATTAGTTTTAGATTCCTGTCAGTATCCCACCTGTAGTCATATGTCTGCTAAACATGTAATTTTTAGTCTCCAAGTTGTCATGGCTTAAAAACTTATTTTCTGGTGAGCTCTTTAGATACTGGCATAATTCCTTCATTTTCCCAACATAATTCTTTATTAGGTTGTCCTCCATATTTATTCAACTCTATGAAATCCTTTAAATTGATTGCTTTAATTTTTCTTAAATTGAGATTCATGAGCAACTTTTTATTGTTTAGTACTTTGTTGACTTGTAATTTATATAACTTCGCTTCAGGCATTTCTTGAGCTTGGAGAATTGTTAATTGTGTCTGACACAGTTGCTGCTTTGGATGCTTTTAAAACTGTAAGGGGATAACAGCTTACTATGTTTTATTCTTTTGTGGTTTGGAAAGCTTCCTGAAATTAAAGGATATGTTTTGTAATGAAGTTCCAGAGTATGTGTTAATCTAGATTTTGAAAACCTGTTACAGGCACGTACACTTTTGAAGAAGGGAGGTCAAGAAGTACCAATTGAATTGCTGAATAATATTGGTGTCCTTCAATTTGAAAGGGGAGAATTTGAGGTTTGTGTCATTCTTTTAAAGTGCAGCATTAATCATGTCTTGTTATGGTCCTTTCCAGGCGCACTCATCCAATCACTGTATTTCTTCGGTTGTGTTAGCTTGCTCAAGAAACATTTAAAGAAGCTCTTGGTGATGGTACATGGCTTTCTTTCATTAGTGATGAAAAAAAGTCATCAATTGATGCTGCAACATCAACGCTTCAATTCAAGGACATGCAAATATTTCATGACCTTGAAAGTAATGGCCACCATGTGGAAGTACCTTGGGACAAAGTCACAGTACTCTTTAACCTGGCTCGATTACTTGAGCAGTTAAACCAATCTGGAAGTGCAAGCATACTATATCGCCTGATCTTGTTTAAGGTACGTATGTGCATGAGAGTATGGCATCTTGTTTATCAAAAAATGCATCTATCTCCATGATTTATCTGACTTTCACAGTGCAGTCTTGAGCGAAGAGTAAGCAATGTAAATAACTTGAACATGATGACAGTTCATTCTTTAAAGTTAGCCCATTTACTAGTTGGCTTCAGCCTTCGGGCTTTATGTCCATGACAATTTCACAGGAAAATAATTTTGTTCATGATATGTTTATAGAACTATATTTTCCTCGGGAATCTCAGCTGATAGATATTGAAAGCAAGGAAAAAATCCTGCTTGATAATATTATTCAGATGTGATATAGGATTTAGTATATTTTGTATTATGCAATATCTTATAATGATGATTCATTGAGTATTGACAAACTTAGGCATTAGCGATGAGTCCAGGAGGAGTTTTCAACCATTTACAGTGTATGTAATATGATGGATATATCTTGATTTTCTCTGTTCTTTCTTCCCTTTTTTGATATTATTTTGCTGTTTATAAAGTAGCATTTTTTTAGTTGTAAATATTGGATGCCATAAACTCTGCCTCATTGCAAGCAGTCAGTGTTTTAACATCAAATTGGTCCTGTTATGAGTCATTCTGCTTTATCGTAACTATTTTTTATCAGGTTTGTCTTATATCCTATGTGTTGAAAATGAAATCAATCCCATGTGTGCAATAACCAGTCTCCTCCACTGTGTAGCTTCCGTTGTTGCCAGCAGATGCCATTGCCTGAAGCTTTACTTAAATTGCATTCTCATTTTCTACAGTCCTCAATTATTGTTGTCAAAGACAAGTCACAATAATTTGGCAATGATATTATTGTAAAACTTTTGCTATGTCAAACCACCTCACGATTATACAAATGTCTCTCCAATATGCCGTTGATATCAAATTAGCACACAAGTTCCTGTGTTTCCTCAATGATTTGAAAGTTGAGCCATTCCTCTTCAATAACGCCATTATTATCTTGCTTTTGAACCATATATGGCAAGAATGTGAATTCAGCTAGGAAGGTTCTAATAATTGCAGTGAAATTTTGCATTCGCATGTATGGTTTGTTAGCCACGGAATACTTCCATGACAACAATATCTGTTTTATAGTGTTGTTAGACCTCATTTTAATACAACCTATCTTCCCAATAGGATGTCCTTTAGTTGCTGCTTTATTAAATTTTTTTTTCCCGTCTCCAGTATCCTGACTATATTGATGCTTATCTGAGGCTGGCTGCTATTGCCAAAGCTCGGAACAACATTCTGTTAAGCATCGAGCTGGTTAGTATTATCCCTATGACCTCCTTCCATTTCTTATTAATTAATTAATTAAACAGCTTTACTAGTTAGTCGCTTCTTTCTGTAGGTTAATGATGCCCTTAAGGTGAATGAGAAGTCTCCAAATGCATTATCTATGCTCGGAGAATTGGAGTTGAAAAATGATGATTGGGTGAAGGCGAAAGAAACTTTGAGGGCAGCTAGTGATGCAACTGAAGGGAAGGATTCTTATGCTACTCTTTCTCTAGTATGTATAATCATCAGATGCAAAATCCAATTGTTAATTATTTCTTCTGCTGTGTCGAGTCATTAGGGTCTGTACTCTGTTGGTTTGGGTTCAGTTGCAAATCAGTGACTTAGTGAGAAATACTTGTGGCTATTAATTATAGCATTCATCCGGCTGAGTTTCCATAGAAATTTTGCTCCTCATTGTGGTACGGCAGTAATTTACTTCATCAAATTGTTCTGCAATGAATAGGGTAACTGGAATTACTTCGCAGCAGTTCGCAATGAGAAAAGAAATCCAAAGCTGGAAGCTACTCACTTGGAAAAAGCTAAGGAACTTTATACAAGAGTATGACTTTTTCATCTTGCTAATCTTCCCTTTTACAAGCTTTGTTCTGTCAACCTACATGTGATTATGTCAAATCTGTTGATCTTGGCATTTGATATGCTTTATGTGACTATAAATAAAGAATTGAAGAAAAACTGAATTGCTGGTGCGGGGCTGGGATAATAACTACTTACGGCTTGACTTTTTTTTTTTCATAAAATCCACTTTGAAATTAAAACCTTCCAACATGTAGGTCAATTTCGCAAGTCCAAGATCACTGTGCACTCCATTCTTTCTGAACATATAAAAAATACCAACTATTTGATTGAGCCTATTAATATCTAAATTTTCTAAAATTTAGCATGTAAGATCAACATTGAAAATTAACAACTACTTATATAGTTTGACAGTCAAATTAAGATAATCACATTCTAAGAAAAATCATAAGAATGTGTAGGCTAATAAAGTTCTACACCATTGTCTATATATATGATTTACCAGTAGAGTCTGGCTTATCATTCGACTAGTTTCATGGGTGCATCTTGTCTTGTTTCAGCGCTTGAGCTTGAATGTTACATTTATTTTCTATGTTCTTTAATCACACACGATGATGACAATGGAATTCTATTTTCAATTTTGAACCTTTTGTAGGTTCTGATACAGCATTCTGCTAACCTATATGCTGCCAATGGTGCTGGGGTAGTCTTGGCAGAAAAAGGCCATTTTGATGTTTCAAAGGATATCTTCACACAGGTTACCATATGTTAACTAATTTTGGGACATGCATGGTATAAAATTTCAACTGCTGTCTGAGTTATTTTGTCTTTTTTAAACTTTGGTAGGTCCAAGAAGCTGCAAGTGGAAGTGTTTTTGTCCAGATGCCTGATGTATGGATAAATTTGGCGCATGTCTATTTTGCTCAGGGAAATTTTGCTTTGGCAGTGAAAATGGCAAGCTTATCCGCTTTTTATTCTATATTCACTCTAAAGTTCTTTTGTGACAACAGTTATATGCTGATGACCATTCTTTTATATGCAGTACCAGAATTGCTTACGGAAGTTTTATTATAACACAGACTCACAAATACTTCTATATTTAGCTCGTACACACTATGAAGCTGAACAGTGGCAAGACTGCATAAAAACTCTACTACGAGCCATCCATTTGGCACCCTCAAATTATACACTAAGGTTTGATGCAGGTGTTTCAATGCAAAAGTTTTCCGCATCAACACTACAAAAGGCAAAGAGGACTGCAGATGAGGTATGCCTAGCTTCCCTAATCCTATCTCTCAAACTTTTTTGCACAGTTTTATAAAAGCTGGCCTTCAGTAACGTCATGGTATGTGGGGATGTCTCTGTAAAGAACACCCTCAATTTGATTCAGGAGCCTTTAGTATGTCAATTATAATTTACCATGAAGTTTTTATAAATACTTCAAGTTTCTTTTAATAGTTTAATATTGTTTATGCATTTACTAATTACGACATGGTTGGATCTTGTTTTTGGGTGCCTATTGGCATGATTTCTTCATAACTTAATTTATTCGCTTCATTACCTTTCATTGTTGTTAGATTATGCTGGAGCATCAAACTTTATTTTCTAATGAACATTGATTCTCAATGGTAGGTGCGATCAACCGTTGCTGGGCTACAAAATGCTGTTCGTATATTTAGTCAGCTGTCTGCTGCTTCTAACCTACATATTCATGGGTTTGATGAGAAGAAAATTGACACTCATGTTGGTTACTGCAACCACTTGCTTTCGGCTGCAAGAGTTCACCTTGAAGCAGCTGAGCGTGAGGAGCAGCAGATACGGCAGAGACAAGAACTTGCACGACAGGTCGCCATTGCTGAGGAAGCCCGGCAAAAGGCCGAAGAACAAAGGAAATTTCAGGTTTGCTGTTCTTAATTGTTTGATATGTACTTCATCCTTGTTGATTGGGATGCAAACATTTTCTGTGTGTATTGTTTTCCTCATTTTTTAATTGGAAACAGTTGGAAAGGAGGAAACAAGAGGATGAACTCAAGCGAGTGCAGCAACAGGAGGAACATTTTAGGCGTGTAAAGGTAAGGATTTGCATGTATTACTGCTTAGAAGATAAAGTAAGTGAGGCAAAAATAGTGTAAACAATGGATATTTCCACAAAGGGGGAGTCAACTGGGTATTAGAATTTTACTACATTTTCTTACAAAATTTGTACAAAGAGTTAGGGCACTATTGGAAACAACATAAGAAAGATTCAAGCAAAAGTTCTAAGATATGAGAAACTACAGAAGTCAAAGATAAGGACAAGAAACACAAGCAGCACAAGAGCTACTTCAATTATAAAAATGGCATATATTAAAGAGAGTAGGCTTGGAGATATGCAAGCACAAGGATTTGTAGTGTTTCTTCTTTGAAACCTAAATTTGTACATCCACTCTTCAAGCTTCTCAAGCTCGGATGATGATTTTAGTATCCTCCAAGTATAGAAGGGGCACTTGAAAATTTTGAGGGCAATTTAAAGTGAGTTTTCTTGAAAAACTTCTGAGCTTCTAAGAGACTAAGCCTGGTTCTAAAGAAAACTCGTCAAGAATATTCTTCAATAGCTTTCCCTAGCATATCTGTGAAGAGCTTAAATACAAGTTTGCAACAATTTAATGCTGCAGAGGGGGCAACCAAATGCCCTTGGGTCTTGTAATACCTTTACAAGCACGTATCTGTGCTATATCATGTTTATGGATGCATTTTTCATTTTGTGAGTTTAGATTTATGGATGGATGCTCCCGATTTTAACTGATCTTGATCCTTTGATGCAAAACAGCCTTTCAAATTCTAATATTCTCTTTGCATTTCTAGGAGCAATGGAAGAGCAGCACTTCAAAACGGAGAGAAAGGTCAGATGATGAGGAGGGTGGTGCGAGTGAGAAAAGGAGAAGAAAAGGTGGAAAGAAGAGAAAGAAGGACAAGCACTCAAAATCACGCTATGATACAGAGGAAGCAGAAGGTGATATGATGGATGAACAGGAGGTTGAGGATGAAGATGCAGAGAACTATAGAGAGCCCAGAACACAGATTGATGGCGCTGCTGTTGAAGAGAATGCTCAGGGTCTTCTTGCAGCAGCTGGGCTGGAAGATTCCGATGCAGATGATGAGATGGTAATTTATTTTGTTTGGAATTATGACTTTGGCAAACCACTTTTTATCCTTATTATCCAAAAGAAACAAAACATTTTTCAACCTCGGGTTGGAATATATTTCTATAACATCTAAAATGAGACTTATTGTGAGCATTAGTGCCTATAGCATCATCTGGTGTGTAGTACTTGGTTAAACCATGACCATTCTAAGTTCATGGTTTGATATAGCTTCCAACCACGACATCATAATGTCATTCTATTAGGTCATGAACAAGTAAGGCAACTGAAATTTAGCACTTCTAGTAACTTATTCTGCTCTTTATTCAGCAACAATAAAACTATTTTTATTTGTTGCCTTTCTTCTGGCTGAAACATTGTCCTACTTAATTTTGTTGTTGGAAGGCTGAACCTTCATCGACTCTGATGCGACGAAGACGAGCATTGTCAGAATCTGATGATGATGAGCCAATAATCAGGCATTCCAGTCCTGTCAGAGAGAACTCAGCTGATCTTCAGGAGAGTGATGGAGAAATCAGGGATAGGGATAAAACAAATGGAGATGATGCCCTTGATGACTAGAAAGAGGATTAAATTATGAATTATTCTGGTAAGACATGTATATAATATCATTCCATATGATGCCCTTAATGTCATTCACATTTCTCTCGTACAAAACTGTGAGACCTTCATAATCTCTGATGTACATACATGAAAAGATTTTGTTTCTATGTTAAAATGCAAGGCAACTTTCTTAATCCTTTCCCATTTCCTTGTTCACTTAATTGGATAATCAAATTGATTTCTGTAACAAATTGTCTGTCAGCCTCTATTTCTGATGAGAGACTATAAAAAAAATTAAAATTCTTAAACAGAATGTTTAGACAGGCCTGGCCTGAACATGAAATTATTATTCACTGTACTCGGCTCTAAATTTCCATACCACGATAGAAAAATTAAAATATTGAATCTAGTGAGTGAGCATGACTAGTGCAGGTCCAAGCATTTTTTTGATACTTTTGTTTGGATGCAAAGTCCTTAAGTTGACCCAACGGCTTACCACTAGTTATATTCTGTATCATGTGCAAATTCAGATGAAAAAAAATAATAATAATCAATAATGGAGGAATAGTCTGTTGGGTTAAATAAAATTCTGTGATATTTTGTCAGAGAGATTCTTTATGTGTCAGGTAGTGACTGGGGACTGACACGAGTCAGATGGTTCAATGCAAAAGGATTAAAAGTGTACGTTTAGTTTGTGTCCCTACTGATTAGTGTTAAAGTGCTTCTAGGCCCGAAGCCTGAAGCCCTGAGCACTGCAATCACTTCTTTCCTCTCCTCTTTTTGGACCAATACAATAATAGTCCCACTTACTACACCACCAGCCTTCAGTTTCAGATTCAGATCAGAACTAGTGACCCCATATCTGATGACCTTAGTGCTCCTCTTTCCCCCCTTTTTTTCTTCTTATTTGCCAAAGCTGACTTTGACAGTCTTCCTCTGCCCTTCTGGTTGGTTTCGTCTTTATAAATTATCAAATGCATCACATTACATTGACTAAACAAATCCTCTGGCTCCAATTCCATTTTCTCTCTCTCTCCTTTTTTTTTTAATGTTTTAGCTGAATTTCTTGAGATTGTAAAGATAAGAATTCGGTGGGATAGCGACTAAAAGAATGGAAATGAATTCAAGATAAGGTGGCTAAAGAGGGAAGAGTGAAGACAAAATATATGAAATAATGAACCTATTTTTTTATAGTATTGTTTGAATTTACAAAGAGAAGTGAAAGAAAAGGGGATTTATTTTCCGGTTATTGTGAAGCATCAAAATTTTAAAGGAAAGTAATAAATTTTACTTACAATTTCTTTTATCATTGATAATTATTGCAGTAAAAGAAGAAAAAGCTATTTCTCTACACACTCTTTTACCCTTTGCTTGTTTCTACGGAAAACAGGAAGAAAGAAAACTAACGAAAAAAAAAGGTTGAAAATCTTGACCAGAAACTTCACTTCAATTTCCATTCTTCCACCAATTCCAGAGAAAGCAAATTATTATTTCTCAGTATTAACTATTCCAAAGTGCTTTTTCATAGAAACAGAGCTATCTTCATTAGAATAAGCTTTTCCAAACCATGCCAGTAGCAAAAAACTAAAGAATAAAACATTTCTTCTAGAAAGAAAAAGACTTGCATAAATATGAATGGATCCAACTTCCAACTCAGTCCATTTCTCTCTTTAATTTTAGAAAGCCTAAGGTAAAAAGTATATTCGTCATTCATTCTTCACATTTTTGTTAAGAAAATAAACTATAAACACCTAACTTTGTGTTTTTCTCCGAGGAAGGCATGATCACAGACAAATGTTTGATGAACGTGAAATAAGCAATGCACAAATTGCTTTTTCAACCTCGTACTCAACTTAGCTAATATTGAAGAGAATTTAATTCATTGTTAAATCAATTTTATATTTATATTATTAAAAATAAAAATTATTAAAATTTATTATTTATAAAATAAGTTTACTGGCGTAGTATCTTCTTATTTATTATTAATATTAATATAAAAATTTCACAAACCAAATTTAAATTCTTAGGATTAAACATAATATATATATTTAAATTTGATTTATTAACAATTAAATGAATTTTACAATGTTATCCATCTACGTTTTTTTATTATAAAAATTTTTAAATACTTTTAATTTTTTTAATGACATATCATCTTCTTATCCATTGATAATTCAAAATGTTTTACATTAATAATAGATCAAATTTATATATATATATATATATATTATAACCAAATTTATTTCAAATTATTCAGCCAAAGTTAGTTATTATACAGTTGACAAATGTGGGGATCCACAATAAATGAGATAAGTATAAATAGGATTCAACAAAACCTGCAGTAACTCAAACTGATTGGTAAATAAAATGGGACAAAATATAAATGACCCTAAAATAAGGAATAGTATCATGTAATTCGCTTAAAGTTTTGGATCCTATAAATAATTTCTAAAGTTTTTAAAAAAATTAAAAATACTGATTTTAATTAAAAGAAACAGGAAAAGACAGATAAATTACTTGACACCTTTTTTAATTGTTTTATTAGTGCAATAAACTTAAAAAAATATAAAAAATAAAAGAAATACATATTGTACCTCATTAAATGTAATTGAGTCAAACTTCAATAATAATTTACGTAAAATATCTGCTGTCACTTATGTTCCAAACATATTAAAGGCTTAATCCTTGTTATTAATAATTTAGTAAGAAGAATATTCATCCATAAATTAATTAAAATCCATGCTAAAAATAATTATAAAAAGTTATAAATTACTCACATTTTTTTTCTAATTTTAACTGAAATTTTAATATTTTTAATTTTTTAAAAATTTTAAAAAATTATTTATAGGATTTGAAAAGCAACATTAAGCCTAGTTTAGGAGTTATTTATATTTTTTTTTCAATAAAATAAGTGCATTTAAAGTTACTTTATTTGGTAATAGTTGATCTCATAGTAGTTAGTTAATAAGTGAGGAATTAATTCATGTCCAAGTCCAGCTTTCTACAAGCTTTTCTTTGTATTATCTACTAGAATGATAGAAATCGTATAATATAATGCTACATAGAGGTCATTAACAAAAATAGGCACATTGCCAAACTCAGTATTTTGATGGTCCCTGTGCCCTAAGTTGTTAGCACATTAATTATCAAAGGGCAGGTGTACTAAGGTAGCATACTCTTCTGACAATATTTAATAACCCAAAAAAAAAAGAACTTTTTAACAATGGAAAAAGTAGTAATCAGAAAAATAAATGGTGCAAACCATTATAAAAAATAAAAAAAAAAACTTATTTTACACATTAATCTTTGTATCATTGACAGGTTAAAATAAATTAAGACTAATTAAAAGTGCATCATATGTCAAAGCAAAATATATTATATAGTATGAGCAAATATCCTCCCTTATTTACAATAAAGATGTACATACGCCTTTGAGTATCACCGGATATTATCTTTCATTTATTTAATAATGTATAAAAATATATTACTTCACTAATTAATTTAATACACACTAAGGAGGAAGACAAATCAAAATTTGACATTATCAATCATAATTTCACTAATATTAAAAATTATTTAAATTTAAATTAATGCTAATATTTTGACTCGAATTCAAATGAATCATGTATAGTATTTTGCAAGTGAGATTCGACTGGAAAAGTAGTAAATATTGTGAAATTAAACATGCATAGTGTAACATATAGTTGCAATCTATGCATGATTAATGCATTGTTTTCTCTTCCATATAATGGCATTTTTTTTTATTGACTTAAATGCATATAACAAAAATACACCGAAAGCTTTTACATTATTTCACAACGAAGGTTCACTTCAGTTTGGCCTCCTTTTCATGCCTACAAAAAAGAGGACTAGCCAGCACAATAACTTTGTTATTTGACAAGGTGACAAGTTAGCAAATTCTGGGGCCACTAAGTCATTAATCACCAGAAAACAAAGATAAACAAAAGCAGATATATGCCATTGATTGAAACTCAACTCTAACATCATAACAGAGATTTGCTGGGAATCACCCAAGGGTTTTGAAAGCATGTATACATAATATATGGCAGAAAGAACACAAACTTAGGAGGAAGAAAACAAAGCTTTAAACTTTGGATCCCTACATGAAAAAAACATCCATTTAGGACAGATGGACGGTGGAGGAGCTTAAATTAGCCCTTACTCGCACAGAATCTCAACCCCACCAGCATAAGTACATTATTGGCCTCTGATTCAGGGTCCCAGCACTGAAATCTCAATCATCTAAACAATGGAAAAAAAAAAATTATTGAAAACGCCAGACAAAAAAAAAAAGACTTGGAAAAATACAAAGAGGAGAAAATAAAATGGTAATTTCATATACTATTGTGTTGAAATTAATGCTGACAGTATATATGACAAAAAAGGAAAAATCTAAACAAGCATGACTAACAAATAAATATCAATTTAATTTGACACATTTAGAGTTGAGTGATATTTGGTAAGATACAACAAGTGAATATATAGATTTAAAATAAGTGATATAGGATTAACATAAAGGAAAATAGGAGCATTTAGAATAAGATAAAAACAAGAAAAATCATACAAAATGACATAACATTTTGATGAGTGAGATGAGTTAATTAAATAACCTTGGTGGGTTCTGGAATTGAAGGATGGAAAATCTGAAGTGGTGGGAATGGAAATCGAGAGTTGAGTTGTTGAAGATTTATCATCCAAATCAAGCCATGATGAATCTCTGCTGCTTTTTGGTGGCCATTCATCAAAGAAGCGATGAACGGTCTTCTGAGGTTCTTGCTTTGAATCCTCACTGAGCTGCAAGTATGAGTACTCACTGCCTAAACCAGAACAGCTCCTCTGCTTTGAAGAAGATGAAGAACTGATAGTCAGTGGTGTGAATTGCCATGAATCCTCCATTGATGAACCAGAGAAGCTCCTCATATTCCCAGATGGCTCTGTGAAGAAAGCATGCTCATCCACCTCCTCTTTCAGCCCATAAACATACCTGCTCCTTTCCAAATTAACAAAAAACAAAAGAGAACATTCAAATTTATGACACCGAAAAAAAAAAAAAAGAATGGACTTAACCTTCTCTTTCTACCAAATCTTTCAGCGCGATATCAAACATGCAATATGTGTGTGTGTGTGTGCGTGCGTTTGTTTCTGAGAAAAATACCTGTAGTCAGTGTTATTCTGAGAGTAAGGAGAGCCATTGTTGTCAAGAAACAGAGTAGAACTATTGTTATTGTCTTGAAAAGCGTAACCAGTTGCCCTTGAAGGAGGAGTTTGATGATAGAGGAACGAGTTTTGGAGTTGGTGAGATGAAGACAGAGATGACGATGAAGAACTAGAGAGAGGTGAGAGAAGGGAATAAGTGGTTGGGGTTAGAGAAGAAGGCGGGCTATTATTTCTCGTGATTGATGATGACATTGAAGGATTTGTGCTTGTTATTGTTGTTGCTGATGCTGATGTTGTTTTCAAAACTTCCACAGGCTTTCTTGAACGGTTCTTGCCTCTGTGCATGTGTCTCTCACAGTACTTGGAGTCAGGGTAAGCTTCTTTTGAGCATCTCCATTTTTTACCATCTGTTCTTCTGCATCTCCCCGGCTCTGGGTCTATCTTTCTTCCCAGCCCCATCTGCAAATAGCTCCACCCAACTGCAAAAAAATTCAAAAAATTAAAACTTTTGAAAAAAAAAAAAATTCATTCTAGAACCCCAGAAGCTAATATCCATGAGTATTGCATATTTGCATTCATGTATATAGAGAGAGAGGGGGAGCTTACAGTGTTGAGGTTGGTGAGAGAAAAGCCTGGAGGAGAGAGAGGAGTCCAGAGAGGTTCTTCTGAGGGAGAAGAGAAGATCAGATGGGATGGGAATACCAGAAGCCATGTATTTGAAGATTAGGGCTTGGTGTTCAAGTTCTTGCCACTGTGATGGAGTAAATGGAAACCTGGTTCTCCCATTCATCATGATGAACAAGAAAGCAAGAAAACAGTATTTTCAAGAAAAAAAAAATTGGAACAAAAAGGGGGCAAAGAAGCTAGCAGCAGCACAAAGGAAGCCGAAATACTTGGGTGAAGGGGGTAAGATAGATTCGAGAGGATTAATATGAAAACATACAAAAACAAGGAGAAGGTGAGGGTTGTGGCTATACTACTACATAGCTGTGATAGAGAGAAATATAGTGGGGATGGAGAGAGAGGGTATATTTATTTGAGGGACCATTGGGTTACAGAATCTTCTGTGTACATGGATGGATAAATATAAAACTAGACTAATGGTTATGATTTTAGAGAGAGAAAGAGTGCGACTCTCTCTTAAATTGGAGTCTGCTCTGATCCTATTATGACTGCATCTGCATCTGCACCTGCACCTCTCTGTGTTGGTACTGAGTTTTCTGCAGCTAAGAGCTGCCTGCCTCTCTGGCAGCTCTTGTCTCTGACACCTCTGCTCTGACTTGCTCTACGGAAATCCATAAACTAAAGAGAAGAGAGAGAGAGAGAGAGAGAGAGAGAGAAGGAGAGAGTAAAAAAGCAAAAGCATAAGAGGAAATAGTTATTAGTGGCATTATTGAATATGTGTCTGAAAGCCAATGCCTGTTTTCTGAGACAAGTTTTGTACGGTTCTTTGAGCTTTTACTGCTACCAACACTTTTACTTTTTTCTGTTCCTTTACCTCTCAGAGCTATCCCACTTACATTTTGACCCTCCTTTTCTTCATTTTGGGAAAATCAGACTGTAATTTTTATTTACTTTTCTTGCTGCGGTTGCAGATATTTATATTGGTTTCTTCTTTGTAAATTGCATTGCCTCAAATTGTATGCACTTTTTTGTTTTTGTCCCCTAACTTAGAAACTGATTTTAGGGGAACCATGAAAAATACTTTACATGTTTTTGTTTTGGATGTGTTAAAATCAGAAAAAAAAAAAAAAAAGGGTGTTTGATGTTTGGTTTGAGGCGTTGTTGTGCAAAAGCGAAGGCAAAGGCTGCTGAGGGTAAGGCTCAAAGTTTGTACTTTCATTGGTTTGTGTTCAGTCAGTATTATTACAATTTGATCCTCCATTTTCCACGGAAATTCAACTTCTTTCTTATGGAAACACCAGACACCTTTTTTGTTTTTCTTTTTCACATCCGTACTTAAGGATGAAGCCCCACTCATTTCACTGTGCCATATTCTTTTTTTTTTCCTTAACTATTCTTTTGTCTAAATACCTATTTTAATTCTTTACATTTTTTAGAAATTAATGTCAATTTTATACTTTACTATAATTTCATCTAATCAATTGGTTTCATTAAAACTTGTTGGAAAATTAACGAGAGACTGAGTTTGAGGCTGTCTACTTACTTCTTAAGCTGATCGTTTAACCAAAAAAATCATTTGATTAAAGCAATTGGATATTTAAAAGATAAAATGGATATTATAATCATTTGAACCAGCAAGTTGATACAAGTTTAATATTTTTAAAAATAAAGAAGTGTTTTTTATTTTTTTTTCTTTTATATCATAGAATTAAATTTAAAATATTATATATAAATGTTAAATGAGTTGTTTTTCTTAATGATAAATAAAATGACAAATAAAGAAGGTACAAAGTCATTTTTGCCAAATGAAATTTAAGTGAGATATTTGTGATCGTCTATGTGCACAAAGAATCACATATTGAGTTTCTTAACAAAGCAGAGTATAGGAATATGAATATAGTTAACAGTTACAATTCACCGACACTTTATATAATGGTCGTGTTCGTGTGTCAGTGTCATTTTCAATATCGATACTTATCGACACTGACACAAAACGTATCGAGACCGTGTCAGTAATTTCAAAAAGTTCGGACACTTATTTTTTACTCGATACGCATGTCAAATTCGATTTTGGGGCCGTATTTGTAATTTCAAAAAGTTCAAACACATATTTTCTATTTCAACACACATGTCAAGTTCGATTTCTAACTTATTATTTGTTATGTCCTGTTATTTAATATTATGAGTACTTATTTTTTATATAAATAATAATAATTATAATATATAAATAAATATAATATTTTTTAATATTTATAAATATATCCTTGTATTTTTATTATTTACACATATCTCCTACGTGTCAATATCTTATATTTTTTAAAAATATCATATCCTTATATCTGTATCTATATATCGATATTCGTACAATATAGATTAATTGAGAAAAGTGAGCACAACATGTTTGTGTTGCCAAACAAGACTTGGCTTGCTTTCTTTCCATGTATAGTATTCCTTGAAGCACACAATCAATTAAAGGATATACTGTTATAAAGTATTGTAGTTCAACTTTTAAAACGTAGAACAATTTATTAGAAAATGTAGAATAAAGTCTTTATTAAATAAATAGAGTAGAATATGAAAGTGTGCTTGATGATATGATTATAGGGTGAAAATCTCGTTACACGTGTTGGGGGAATATAATCACGTAATTATGTCAAGATTTTTAATGCGTAACGTGAGCCCAATTACTATTTTTATGGTATACTAGTAACTTTGTTATTTATAAAAGATATTTCTCAATCATATCCTATTACGTATATTAACCCATTCCATTTAATTAATTTCATTTAATCCTATTTGTGGGGGCCCACGATCCATAGGTTAAATCAATTGGTTGATGGTTGAATGGTCACCATCTACAAATTCTGCAAGATATTTAAGTCAGCCTCAGAGCAATTGACAAATGATTATGCTTTAATAACATGTTGATTATATACGTAGAATCTCACTCTACATTTGGAGGAATATTTCATATAATTACAATATGATTTCTAAATTTCTAATATATAGAACGGGATTAATTAATTATAAATTATTTGAATACGTGATTTTGATGATTATTTTGTTCAAATCAATTAATATAAGATTATTTCAAGAATTGTCAATGGATCGATCAATGATTAATTGATTACAATTCATTATATAAATTTTGAACTATGTTAAGATTGATTGGTGATTTGAGTCAAAAATTACTTGAGTTGATTTAATTTGTATTTTATTTATATCAAATTAAAAAAAAAAAAGTTAACGTGTTTTGATAAATGAGGAACAAGATTTTTTTATACTTGATTCATAAACAAATTGATTATAATTTTTTATTAAATAATATAATATAAAAAAATTAATTTTAATTTTAAAATTTTTAAATTTATAATATTAAATTATATTTATAATCATAACTCAATAACTTGGGCTGGAGTACACTATTTTATTTGAATGGGGTTATGTTGGACCATATCAAAAGTTGACTCAACTCCACCCTTAATATTATTCAGTGATGACGAAATGGTCCAAGTCTAGAAGAAGAATGGTTTTAAAGAGGCAAAAGCTACTGGTCAAGGAATGGGGGTAAATGAGTAATTAAAATGAGAGAGATAGTTTGTATTCATGTTGTTTGGTTGCGTTAAATTGTGTGGAGCTATTCTTGTATTTGCAAGGCTTTGCAGAGACTGCACTAATGTGGCTTCTGCGTCACGCTTTCCCATCCCTCTGGCTTTGAAGTTTGAACCACGCATTTAACCCATATAATCCCTAGAGCTATTTAATTTTATGTAAAAAAGTTTTATTTGTGTTTTTAGAAATTTTTTAATTTTATCTTTATCATTTTAGTAAGTACTTAACTACTTCAAAATAGGTTAGTAAATTATAATTCTTTTATCATAAAATCAAGACTGTTTATTATTCTCTTAATCTTTGTGTATTTACTTTAAATGATAAATTAAAAATAATAAAAAGAGTATTATTATTAGATTATTTATTTTAAAATTTTAAAATAAGTAAAAAAATATAAATGTCAAATGAAAATTAGTAATTAATAATAAAAATAGTCGATTTTTTTAAAATTTTAATCCTTTATTTATTATAATTAAAAAATAAAGACAAAAAATTAAAATGAAAAACCATCATGATAATTATAAATTTTTAATAATTTATATATTGGACGTCACAGGTTTTAGATACTACTATCAAACTTAATCAAATTTGAAAGACAGTAATTCAATATTAAAGATTTTTCTGAAAAGGATTGTCACCAAACAAAACAACTAATATTAAAAGAATTTGATGGAAGATGTTTTCATAAATCCATTCCATTAGTTTACCAAAAAAAAAAATCCCCTCAAAGTGCAAATTCATATCAAAGCTCCAGACATTGTCATTAAATACTCACATTAAAGACGAAACTAAGCAGAAGACGCAACAATGTTTCCCATTAACGTAATAACCTGAGACTCAGTATATTTGCTGTAACATTGTCATTAAATACACTCTTCCACTTGCTTGGACCACACAATATTACGCACACACATAACTCACGTTATGAGACTGAGTCACCACATCTCAACTTGTCAGTGCCACAACATGCCATAAATTCTCCATTTTGAGTACACTGTATCTTTGTGCAATGCCAATTAATAGGTGGTCAAAAATTTCTGCACAAATGCAGGTTGGATTTTTCTGAAATTTGAATCTGGACCACTGTCTTGAAAATTTCATATGGCCCATTTACATTAGACAGCCTTTTTTTTTTTTTTTTTTAAGTTGGAAATGAGTCAATATATATTTATAATTCTTAGTAACTAATTTCTTTAATTTATATATGTTTCTGTTTATTGATAGCATAGATTTTCTAAACTGATGATCTATAATATTTAAATTCATCTAATGAAATTGCATTATTCTTTGATGTGTAAATAATTTTTATTATTTAATTTGCAAGTTAATGACAAAAAAAAAAAAAAAGAGTCTTCTAAGGGTTTTGTTATTTGTAACTAAACTACCATGGCTAAGTGACTTGCTTTCACGTGTAGCTTTAACAAACCCATGAGCTTTTATATACAGTTTCATGCGAAGATACCAATTCTTTCCCATAAAATATTACTTTCTCTATGATGAGTTGATCTAATCAAGCTTACAAAGCTAAGTTTTTAACTTCAATCCTAATTTTATTTTATTTTTTCTGATGGCACTAATTTTTTTTTTTAAACATTTCTCATCACACCGATCTGGTTTCTCTCAATTTAATTTCATTCCAATGCATATCTTAAATTTAAAATAAGTACTCCTGAAAAACTTGGAAAAGAATGATTTTTAGGCAAAGGATAATACTTTGATATATATTTAAAAACTGAGTTTTTTTAATAAAAATTTAACAGAAAAATCATAATTTTTTATTTTTATATAAAAGTTATCACTTTCAATATAAAAAATATAAGAATTTTTCATAAAAATTTTAAAAATAGATATTAATACAAATTTTTTTTATATGGATTGATCACGATAGATATAGTATTTATCAGGAGGAGGATCTTAAAGTGCAGGAAAGAAGGCAGAGAAGTGGGTGGAAGAAAGATTCACCGCTGTCAATCTGTCATATTATGAAGGAAGCAGGTATATTTCTTAACCAAACTTGCAGGACTTTCATTGAATGATACCTTCCACACGTAAATCCTACTGGTAAAATAATCGTTTCAGAGCAGCCACATGAGTTGGATTTTGACTTGCAGACCGGCATGCTTGCCATTACACAAGATTCTTGAAAATTTGTATTTTATTTTTTAAAATAAAAAATTTCTTATTAAATAAAAAATGAATGTACTTTTACGATCATAAATTTTTCTTGCACGAATCCATCTTGATCTCCTTGAATATAATAAAATCTCTTGGGTGGTTACATAATTGAGGGCAGATCGAATAACAGCTTTTAAATTTCTTGTTTGATTGAATCTAACAAGTTTTTCAAAAATCATCAATCGACCAAAAAATCATACCAAACAAGCTCATGGACGGAGAGAGCAATACCAATAAGGTTGCGACATTTTTCATTTGGCTTAAAAGGTGAGCACTCATCTTTTTGATGCTTGTTGTGTACATATAATCAAACTCTATCATACTATAATACCTTTTTTTTTTATAAAATTACATATAATTATTTACATGTGCCGCAAAAACCCCGGAATATTTAGGGGGGAAGAGAAAGGAATTTGTATTACATGTCGGGGAGATAATTTCAAGACATACATAATTTATGCAAGTTACACAACACTGAACTTACGTTCAAGCTTGCAATAAGTTGATAGTACAGTTCCAAGCACATTTTGCATGGTAGCCCTATTCCTTCTGGAAGAAAGAGAGAACCAAGTCTGTATGTACAGAAAAGAGCTGTGTATCCACGAAATGCTGTTTTTGGCACCAAGGAAGCAAAAGGAGAATAGTTTAGTAGTTTCAAAATAATAATTAGTTGCAGATGCTTAAAAGGATACATTCTTACTTTCCAGTTACAAACATCAATCACTGATCTCAACAACTATTTAATTTGATGGAAAGAAAAATTACAGCCCGAGCCCATGTATTGCACAGGTTACATTCTGGTTAAGTTTAAACTATAAGAACACATCCAAATGAATCCTGTGAAATTCAAACTTTCAAGATTACAAAATTTTCTAACCATATGGTGATCAAGCCCATAGTAACACCCAAGTTAACCCAGGCAATATTATGCGAGTCATGTCATACTATTTGCAACTGATAATGGAGTAAAATTAGCTTTGGCAATTAATAAAAAGGTATCATGGAAGTTAAAGAAACAAACCTTCATGAATGGCCGATCACGATAAGGGAATGAGTCGATGAAACTTTCCTTCAAAAGCAAGGATACCTGGAGGTACAAACCATCAATGTCAGAATTAAAAAATGCCTATTGAATATGCTCTTTGTAATACAAGTTAGTGTTACATATGATATGATGGCAAACAAGAATGAACTAGCTATCAAATCAAGATGTCCAACTTGATTTCTCTGTTGAGGCAAAATTACAGACCTTATCGTCATTGGACTGTACATTAGTGATTGTATGGGAGCGAATGTTGTAGCAAAGAGAATCCAAGTAAGATCTTAACACTGATAGGAATCCCTTGGCAGCTTCAATCTGTACAGGAAGCAAGTCATATGAGAGTGATAATAAAATTTTAAAAAATGAGAAAATGGAAGCCACTACAGCAAACGGCAGACATTTCAAAATCTGTCTTAAAACTACTTTTAACTTTTTTGAGATGCACAATATAATGACCTGCAAGGCCAAGAATTTAGTTTACTGGAATTATACTTCTTAAACAATGACTTCCAAATCTGTATACATATATCACAGTCAACCATGGCATCCAAATATTTAAGATACCAGATACGACCCAACGGGAAAATGATCTGATTGTTAAGAAAGACAAACCTGCACTTCTGTGTATTCATACACAGGTCTTTTTCTACCCAAATAACTTTCGCCAACAAGTTTAGCATGATAAGGACGTAATAAAGATAATAGCTCTCTGTATCTTGGCAGTGGTGGAATTGTAGGTGACTTCACCTATTGCAACATATAACAGGAACAAGTTCAGAATCCACGTGTTTCAATCTGTGTGATTCAAAAAATGCAACAAAGCCAGCCAGCTGGGATTTAAGTCAAGTGGTTAGCTGCATGGGTGTTTCATATAGGTCCCTACATATGATTCTTGATGTGACAAAAATAACATGCAGAATAGACATCCAAACTAAATGGAGCGGATAAACATAAGAAAAGGTCATACATAAACAATCATGGAAAAACAGACATATACAATACCAATTGGTCTTTATTGTGGAGTATACACACCTGGTTTTTATTGGCATCAACGAGAATGGCATTAGTTAATTTTGACTGTACTTCATTGGTCTTGTGCTTGACACCAACCTAAAGAATTAATGTTGTAGCCAATGACATGTTAAGAACAATACTACCAGGAAAAAAAATTCAAGAAGGAAATGAGCTTCACAAGCTATGTAATTATCAATTTATCATTATCTAAATAATAACTGGCATGATCAAAGCATTGAGCATGTATTTTAAAAACAAATAAAATAATCCAAAATGCAAAAAATCACTGCAAGAAGACATCATGCTTATTAAGAAAAAACGAGAATACTCACTATGTAAGGGACTGGTGCATCCAATAACTCCAGCATGTCATTAGGTAAAACCTAAGAGAACATAAACATATCAAAACCCAAAGGTAAGACACGAGACTAATGACTTAGAAGAATAACTATTCACTTTAATATGGAAAGGGAGAAGAACTAAACCGGCAATAGCAGGCTTTGCCATCGATAAGGTCGGATTAGCGGAATAATTGATAAAACTGAAGCACATAGGATTCCCTGAACATTAGAGAAAAGTAGATTGTAAATAAACAAACCCTAGCCAGTAACATGATTCTTGTCAAGGACTAAGTAAATTATACTTGATGGAAGTGAGCATTACATTACTAACACAAACACTACTGCACGCTATTATAATCATAGCCCACCAATGTTACAATGACAAGAAAACCACAACACAAATATTGTTACTGTTGTTGATAGAAAAACAAGTATTTATTAAAGGATAGAAGAATACATGATAAGAGGATAAGCTATACTCAGAAAAGGACATAAAGCTAACCCAAAAAAGAAACACCCGATCAAAGTTATAGAGCTGAATTCCAATCCCTTTTTAAAGTTAAGCTTATACCTCAAAAGAAACTATGAGCTTTAACTCAGAGAAGTCACAAACATAAACTTATCCCAATCCAACAAAACAGGTTGAGAAGGTTGTCAAAAAAATCTACCATTCCATTCCAACATATACCATAAAACACCAAGTCTGGCAACCTCCCAAAGGACACTTTTTTCTTTATTCTTTCCAAATGCTAAAAATCTAGTTAAGGGAACCATAATATTACTAAAAGATGGATCATACATACCCATGAATTCAGATAACACTAACTGCAATATAACACCAGAATGGGGTACAATAATTTTTTCCATTTGGTGTTATGGGGTGCAGTATTAATCTTCACAGAACATTACTAACTAAATCAGAGGCAAATGACATACCAAATTAGAACAAACAACAACAATCTGCTTCTCAAGCAGAGCTCCTGCAAAAAATGCTAACACCTGCAACATGTGGGAGGAGAATTAGTTCAACCCCTATGTCAAGTTGTAAAACTCTCTGGCAAGCATTAATAAAAATGACACTCAGATAACTAACATGACTTCTTATCCAAGATGCACATGTCAAAATTATTCATATTAAATTTAAATATGCACCTTTGAATCAAGAAGCATTATTGTTCTTAAATACAACAGATGCTACTTGTAAAATAGATGCAGCTAAGTAAGAGACCAGTATGTTTGGTTTTTGTACATGCTGAAATTACAAGAGATGTAGGATTAGTGTTACAGCAAAGCAGAAGTCTTGTGTGTTATTTTGACTCCCCTTGTTAAAACCATATGATGAAACCATCCACATATGAGTTTGACAAATACCTTAAATATCAGAAGATAACTTAGCAAGATCATGTATCTTCAATTGAGTATGGCATTAACCATATACAAGGTAAAAGAACCATGACCATAATTACCAAAAAAGGGTGTAAATCTTACATTTTCAAGTCTCAATGCACCACATATGGATGCTACAGCCCATATAGACAAAGCAGCTGCCTCCTCCTCTGCCAGAAGTGCATTGTGCGCCTGATACATTTAAAAAAAAAATTAAGTAACAAGAGTGTAAAGGAGCACATGACTTATAAACATGATATGGACACCAAAGTCATATGTTACATTTGGTTGGACTGAATGGAATGAAATGAGAATTGAAGTGGGAATGGGAAAGGAATCAAATGACCATTCCATAATTATTTCATTCCATTTTTATGTTTGATACAGCAAAACATTGTAGGAATGGAATGGATAAAAAGCAATCAATTACACTCATATCCTTATAACAAAAATAGTAAAACATTGATCTAAGTAATAAAAAAGTGCAAGGCTTCAATTTTTCAAGTTATACAGCATTTCATTCCATTTTTTTTGTTCTTCAAATATGCTAGTCTTTTTTTTTTCATAATTTTGACTCATCTTATACATAAATTAATAAATTTTAATTCCTTGATTTTTATTTTATATTAAATAATTTTGTATAATAAATAATATTGCTTTATAAATGATATAAAATATCTTATTTTGAATTCTATTATTAAAAATATAATTATCAAAATATTTTTATAGCAAAAGTACTGAAAAGATTACATTATTCTATTATTTATTAATATAAAGACAATTTTGGAATATATAAAAGATGTAAGGGATAAGGGTGTAAAAAGGCCAATCCATGAATGATGGAATAACCCATTCCATTACTTTTGTGATGGAATGGAGATTCCATCATTTGATGGAATGGGCATTCCCCATAGTGCATACTAAACAAACTTTTTATCCCTTCTCATTCTCATTCCATTCCATCCAACCAAACATAACAACTGGGTCTATTTGTTTATGTTTTCATTTTCTTGCTTTTTAAAACAGTTTTGTAAAATGAAATTTCAAAACAGTTTTCAAAAATCATACAAAGGAAAGTGTTTGGCAAAACAGTTTTAATTATAATAATGCCATTAATGATGAGCTTGTTCTCCTTGTTTTTGGGTTGTTTGTTGTTTTTGTTTTTCTATTTTAAAATTTTAAAAACTGATTACAATAATACTCATCCAAACAAAGTCTTGTTTTTAAAAACCATGGAAGTTGGAATCAGATGTCAAATTGTGCGATTCAATTCGATTTGACAACAAAACCATCTGAATCTCAGTCGGAATTTGTTCCCCCTCCAAATTGCATACCAAATCGCACAAATCTTCAGAGCTCCTTCTTCTGCGCAAAAATCCGACAACCCGGTTTTTGCAGAACCCACTTCTAAAAAACAGTCCATTAAGGTCATTTTTTCAATTTTTTTAAACAAAAAACTTCAAAATAGTAATATACAACACTCTGACTCACTTTTACCCACACCCACTTTCTAAAACCTTATTTTTTCACTATCATGTTATTTGTTTATGCTATATTACGTTTGTTTTGAACCTATATCACTTAACTCTTTTGAAACTTCATATTTATAATTTTTTGAGTTTATGATATTAGAGAAGTATTATGTTTCTTAACTTAAACTTGTGATTTTTTGTCATCTCTCACATTTTATTATACATAACTAAAACATATTATTTTCATATTGCTTTGTGAATCTCACTAATTCACAGTTCACTTCGATTCACAAGTCAAAAAATTGACCAATCGATTTGTGATATGATTCAAAATTCGATAACCTTATTAAAAACATAAAAGCAAAAAACTGTTCATAAAAAAAGTAACCAAATAGACCCATATTTTCTTCATCTAAAGCAGAATGGAAAATTCCCACTTCCACTCAAAACTTTCACGGCAACATACCTCAGCTAATTCCAGACCAGTACTGCAAGATTTCAAATCAACAATTGAACCAGCTAGATGAAGAACTTTCTCATCTGATCTATAATATTCCAAGGGATGCAGATGATCCAAAGGATGAAACCTAAGAGCTGAGCCCCTTGCAGGGCAACTTAAACGGTAATATTCACTTATAATCTGCAATGATCCATGGTTATTTGCCTGGAGATAATTAAAATGTCATTAGCTACAAGATATCAGAGCCACAGAACATTAGAAAAGACCAGACAAAAGAATTTCAAGGTAAAACTACACTACAAACCTTAGCCCATTCAAGAATATCAAGAAGGTCATTTAAATCTTCTTGGCCAGAGAAAGATGCCTCTTCAGTCTCAGTATCATCGATGTCACTCCTAAAGTTTCTGTCTTCACAAGGAGAACCCTGAAAACTGCATAAAGCAAATCATATGGTGAAGTTTCATCACTTAGAAAAGGAAAACAATTTAATAAAGAACAGAACATCCTGGTTCCAAAAAATGATCTATATGTATACACACCACATAAAAATAGGGAATATTGCATAACATGATCTATACTAGAGAAATATGCTCAAGCTCCTGCATATTGATACCCATGTAAGATATGCCCTGTGGAACAAACAAGAATACTGGTTGAGAATGAACAATAAACCTACTTGATTGTTAATACAAGACCATCCCTTTCTTTTCTCTTCCATTAATTTTCTGTTTTTCAGATGGGAAGAGGGGACATAAGCATCACTCCAAGTGTTGCAAGATAAAATATGCTTACCTAAAGCCCACTGCAAGGCTGAACTTCATGAATACACTGTATTACCAACCGTTAACCACCTGGACGATCCCCCAATTAACTCAACCACACCAGGGATAAAGGGGAAAAAAAATTTCGTTTATTAAAACCTTTCACCAGTACTTTTATTTATTTTTCAACTCATACTTTTTTAAAACTAATCTCTGTCTGGCTATCAGATTCAATGGCAAGGAAAATTGGAGTTCTTTAGAAAATTAGTCTTCTACCCAAGCATAGTCAATAATTGGTGATTTTACGGTTGCCAAAAGTATAAGATT
The DNA here is from genome assembly GCA_026873985.1 of Saraca asoca. NCBI lineage: Eukaryota > Viridiplantae > Streptophyta > Magnoliopsida > Fabales > Fabaceae > Saraca > Saraca asoca. Next base: position 1,025 of record JANHAO010000845.1, on the reverse strand, counting down.
TAGACATGTGTATGAAAAGTGATTTACTTGCCATGCAGGCCCCAGACGCATTAGTATGGTTAATGACAATTACCGCACATCACAACTTTATGGCATCTACAAGCCTATATCACACCTTAGCAAACATATTTGCTGATAAATGAAGTCAAAAGTATACAGCATTGAAAAAATTCCTTTAACGAGGTGGCAAAAGCACATTAAAAGGCCTATGTAATATTAGTTCAAGCATGTAACCTGTTGTAGTTATAAAAGCTAGAATCACAAGAATATTGAAGACAGTGGAGGATTGCAATTTGCAATGCTAGATACCTGCAAGAAGATTCAGAGCTTTCATACTGGCAGTAACGCAGAAGTGGCAAAATAGCATTTGGTAAACGCCTATCTTCTTCTGATTGCTTGTTTGTTGCAAAATCATCTCCATAAAGATCACCATCTTCGTGATTTGTAGGACCAGATTCTCCCTTGGGTGTGGTCCTGTCAGTTTCAGGACCAACCAACACATCAACGTCATTATTGATTTGCTCCTTGAAGTTTTTCAACTCCACATTAACCATTTGCTGCTCCAGGTGATCGTTATCACCCACCATGCTTTCTTGTCTCAAATTGCTCAAGTTTGAGTGGGAAATACTTGGGCATCCATCAAGTCTGTCTTCTATTAGTCTATTGTCAACTGATACATTTTCTGAATTGCTCTTTGACGTTTCTTCCACACAGTTACCTTCAGGGTATTCCAAATTTATATCTCCAATACTTTTTGTTAACCTCTCTAGCCTTTCTTGAGTGAAGATGCTGCAGAAATACCAGCACAAATAAGATGAGTGAAAGATCATAATGTTGAAGTGAATTCAGCAAATACCACAAACAGAATTAATTCCATCATGTGCAACCTCCAAAAAAGTTAACTCTTTTTTTTTTTTTTTGGGGGGGGGGGGGGGGGGGATTTTACAACCTTAAAGAAATGTTGCCAGCCAAACCTAGGACGCACAACAGGAAAAAAAAAAAAAAAGGCCTTTATTGTCGGGGAA
>JANHAO010000844.1:0-37444 GCA_026873985.1 Saraca asoca | reverse complement strand
GAAAATTCACCTTGTTGCTGGTTGAAAATCGAAATCCCCCGCTGTCCCAAACAATAAAACTCTTCAGTTATCACTTAGGACCAAGAGTTTCTCACAATCCCTAACTCACAAGATCCTAAAATTTTTAACACAATCATGATTTATAGAAGAGGTATATTTATTTATACCTAGAGTTTGAAGCTTGAAGCTCAAAATTTGAGCCTATGAAACTCAACTAGCCGTAATGCTCGAACAGGGCACCTGTTGCTCTTGTTCGGCTTCTACAGAAATTCTGTTGGCTGAAATAGGTCACCGGCCATTGAGCTCAAACAATTGAGGGAAAACGTCGGCCACTCACCGGAGACGCCAAGAAGAGGTCTATCGCCGATAGTCTACGGGGAGGAGGAGGAGGAGGAGGAGTGGGAGTGTTAGTTGTTGCGTGCATATGAGATAAAAGCAAGAAAAGGTGTTTTTCAACGAAAAAAAACTTTTACAAATTGTGATCGAAACATTCGGTCGCTAAATGTATTACAGCGACTGAAATATTCAATCGCAAACGTTTTCCCAAAAACCAGATTCTATTTTCGTTGTTTGCAACCTAACTGTCACCGAATAGCGATCGAAAAGTTTACGATCGAAATATTCAGTCTCTAATTCGATTGCTAAACCCACTTCCCTTGCTTTAACCAATTCAGTGGCAAAGTAGTGACTAGACTATCGCCATTAGCGACCGAATTTTTTCGGTCGCTATATTCGATCGCCAGACTGCTTTTTTTTCGTAGTGTAGCCTAATGATGCATAAATCATATGTAACATGGTTTGATTAATTGGGATAAATAATATGCATAAATCATGAATACTCTAATTTGTGCATCTAACCCAACTTTTTAAATCTTAAATTTTGCACTATGCAAACCAAAAATCACAGCATTGTGCAAATTCAACTATCCATTAAGTAGAACATCAGTAGCTATTATATTTGCATATTTTCAACATTATAGACATTAGTAAGCATGAAGTATAGTGAAGGAAAACCATGCAATAATTTATGGGTGTACCATTAAATGACTTTAATAGACCAAAATGCAGAAAATGGGTTAATACAGCAAGCTTTTTCACAAAAAATGAGTTAATGCTCATATCTTTCATGCAGAAAATAGAGCCTTAAATGCAGCAAGGTTTTTCACCCAAAAATTCTTCCTCTACAGATAACAGTGCCCTTCCAATCAATAGCAACAAATTTGTCCAAGAAATTAAATTAACAAATGTGGTTTGTCAAAAATAAGCAAGAGAGATTTTGCACAAAATGCTTTCATTTTGGTGCCAACAATAGGAGAAATAGCATCGTTTTGCTTAACGAGAGGCAGCTAGTCCATGCTGGCATCCACATGGATAGAGAACATTCCATGTCAGCAACTTCTTTAATAAAGTTGACAAAAGTTGGGCTAAAGGATAATATTTTAATAAAGACAGAAGTTGGGCCAAAGGGTAATATTTTAACAAATTACATTTGTGAAGGACTAAATTGGAAGTCCAAATTAGATAAAGACTAAATTGATAAATAATGCATCTGTGAGGGACTAAATTAAGATTTTTGTCTAAAAAAAATTTAAAAGGGCCTAAATTATTTTTTTGAATAAAATTTTCATAAAGAAATGAATTACATTAAGAAGGATCAAACCCCATTCATTTTATTATTATTTTTAACAATTATAATTATATCAATTACATATAAACAAAATTAAGACAATAAGAAAAATAAATGTAAACTACCAGATATTTCTCAATTTCATTCTTTTTATTTTGATATGTATACATATTCTATCTAATTTTTATTGTACAATAAATTAAATATAAGTTGGTGTGTAGCTTGCTTACTAGTATAGTATATATAAAACCACAAATAATGCATAAAGACATATTAAAGTCATTGAGACTTGCAGGAAAAACAGAAGGTGATATGTTAAGAACAGCCTGCATTTCTCGATAAGGAGGTCTGAACTTAAGAACTTTAACATAATATCTAATTTCTTCACCACTAAATTATCACCCACTGACTTATTTGCATTTCTCATCTTGTTTTGTTCTCAAAGCAATTTTTCAGATCTTATCTTGGCTCACACAACTGCTTCTATTCGCTTTTTTCTTTTTTCTTTTTTTAATTCATAGAAAGTTTAAGTTTTCTAAAAAATGAGTATTTTTATCCTTCAATCATTTATTTTTAGATCTAAAAACAAATAAATCAAATAAAAAACATAAATTTAAAAAATAATTATCAAATGATAAGAACACTTAATTTTTTAAAGCTTTTTTTTTTTTATAAAATTACTTTTATTTAGAAGACTATATCATATTCATATTTGGAACTGCTTCTATTTATGATTTAAAATGAATGATTTGAATAATTTGTAAAAAAATTTAAATTTGAACCTAAGCTGCTAAAATATTGAGAAACTAGTGAAATTTTAATATTATTGATTTTTAAATTAATTAGTTTCACATTCTCTTGATGGGATGTTGTTCAAATCAAAATTATTTATCAATAATGTACATACTTAAACTTTCATAGCGGGATGTGTTAGCCGCACATCCCCACCAACTCACGAAGAGTTTACATCCAATAATGCTACAATAAGAAATCCAATTTCCTTTTAAGACGTGAATCTATTGTGAGTTAGCATGATGTATGACAATCTTTTCTCGTTATAAATGAAATAAGGGTTTTCATATATTATTTTCATGTCGTCAAATGATAGAAGCATTAAACAAAGAAGTTGAGTTGTAGCTTTCAGCAAGCCTGAAACTGTCACAAACTGTTCGCAGTAAGCAATTCATCAAATAGTTCCTAGAGTATAGATTTTCTCCGTTTTCCGGAGAAATCGAAACATTTAAATTTAAAAAAGAAATAAATGTTTTTTTTATTGAAATGATAGATTTTTATAAAAAAAAAAGGATTGTGGATTATAAAATAAAAAAAATTATGTATTTAATTCTTTAAAATTAAAAATAATAATAATATTAGAAATTGAGGAGATAGTTTCTGTGTTTTGTGACTAAGTTCCTCTGTCATCCCTCCTTCTGCTTCAATCAAGTCTTCAACCAAACCACTGCTCTCTTTTTCTCCCAACATAACGTATCACACAACTTTGGCTTTTTTTTTTTTTGTTTTTTTTAATACTATGAGAATTGATTAAAGATGCAATTTTAAATTTGGAGAAGAGTCGTTCTCGTTTTTAAAATTTCTTTTATCAAAATATTCATTATTATTTGTGAAGGAGTGCTTAAAAAGTGGGGATGGTACGAATTTAAAAAAAATAGATATAATATTTTTGTTATTAATAGATTATTGCTGTAACAAAATTATTTTTTACCATTTAAATTAGTTATTCTTCTTTTTCTTTTATCCATCATTATTATATCTTCTCTCCCTTTTGTTAGTCCTGAAAAATACAACAATCATGTCCTTTTTTACAAACACAAAATATATACTCTTTTGAATTAAATTGGATTCTGTTTTATTTGTAAAGCGAAAATCTTTTAAAGAAAGTTATCTTTAGAAGCTTATTAGATAATCAAGAACTTAATTGTAATTACTGATTGGATGTAGAGCAATTCATCAAATATAAAATGTGTAGAATTTCAAAAATGCAGAAACAGTTAATTGCAATTTAACCAAAACAACAAAAATAGAATAGCATTGTAGAATATAAATGTAGAAAGATAAATGTGTGCAGAAATAATAAAAAACTCTAAGATTTTTAAAATGATTCAACTTAAAACTGAAACTGTAATTTAAGTCTATATCCACTAAATCAATTCTCAACTAGATGACCACTTTTATTAACAACCACATGAATTAATCGAGTTCTTGCACATCAATTTATAACAAAAGACTTTCCAAGCCTCTTGCTAACTTATTGCACCACAAGATTTGACTGGGCTTTTACTAACCTATTATACAAGATTTAAGCTAGGCTCTTGCTAACCTAGATACAAAAATTCTTTTATCTTATACAGATTATGATCAATCTCATAAGCTAGAGATATTCCAAGAATTTTTTATAATCTTCAACTAGTTATAATCAATTTCACAACTAAAGAAGATGCAAAGGGAAGATCAATATCTTCCTTTGTATATAAGATTTCTATCAACTTAGAAATCTAAAATGGAAAACAAGAAATTAGGTAAGAAAATACAATACCAAGATTTGAGATGAATATCTCAAATATCTTATGTGAATTCTTCACAAACTTGTTTCAAGAGCCTTTGATTTGTGAAATCTTATGAGGTAGATGTTAAATCTAGTTAAGCTCCGATAGCTCCGTGTTTTTCACACTTGAAGAATATGAAAACTGTTAAAACTGGTTAAGTTTGAAATAAGGTCAAGGGCATTTATAATTGTTGTAATTGACTTTCAAAAATAACTAACTTTCTATCCATAAATCAATTTATGAATTGATTCAGAGCAATTATAACTAATGAATCGATTCATTTATGAATATCATAAAGAAGTTCTTGATCGAATCGATGCATGAATCAAATCATAGTATTATACGAACAAGTCATGAACCAATTAACTAATTGATTTAGGAAAAATTCCTAATCTTTGATAAGAAATATTTTTCAAAACTTTTCTTCATGAATTGATTATTAAATCAATTCAAATACATTTTTACAAGATCTTTAGCATGAATTAATTCGTGAATCGATTCACATAATGAAAAATAGTTTTTATAAAACTTGTACTTACAAAAGATCATTTGAAAACTTTATTTGAAAAATATTTAATTTTAGCTCACTTCAAGTGATTTATTTCTACCTCAATTTATCAATTAAAAGAAATTTGCTTGAATCAAATTTGATTTGAATTCACTTACAAAAAATCCTAGAAAAATCAATAAAAACTAAGACTATTGTTGGATCTCTTGATATGTTAAATATCACCTGATCAATTTACATCTGTAAAATGAACAAATACTCAAAAGCATATAGTTAGATTGTGACATCAATTCAAATTATTTTTCAACATCAAAACTGAAGAATATATACTAGCAAGGCTAATACCTTTCATGTGAAAATTGAAAATTAAATAATTTCTTGTAATTTGGCATATTATCTATTTACTACTTTGTGAATTAAAAATTAACTGGTACCCTTATTTTACAATTATCAAATATACTTCACAATATTTCAAACAAATCACCTTTTAGTAAAATTAATAAAGTAGTAACCAATATCTTTAATAATACAACAGTATTCTTAAAGTAATTGATGATATCTTTAATAATGTAATGATATTCGATGTTCTTTTTTTGATGTCTTTAACGTGTTAGTTCAGAAAATAACCATTAATTTTGCCTTTTTCTCTTTCTCTAATGGAGCCTAGGAAATATGTGATAGAGGAGGAGTTCAATTAGCTTTTTTAGAGTACTAAGAAAATCAAGAACGGAGGAAGAAATTTTTTTGGTAGTCAAGTTGGCCCTGTGAGTTATGGTAATAAATTATTGGAAAGCAATACTCTTAAGGAAAGTCATTTTAAATGATACAAAGATTCTCTGTTAGTGGAAAGGAGCCGAAGGAGAATAATGTAAAAGATATTGAAGCTAATATGAATGAAAAAGATGGAATGAATGAGATGGAGGATGAAGATGATTTTAATGGATTTGATATAGTTGAAGAGATGGATGGAGAACGACCTTGCCCAGCTTTTATCATTTCTCATAAGGAGGAATAACATTTGTGTAAACCAAATAGGAAGACTTTAATCATTAAACTACTAAGAAGATATATTGGTTTCAAAGCTTTAGAGACAAAATTATATCAACTTCGGGCTGAGGAAAGGATTCTATATATTATTGTGCTTATAAATGATTTCTACATGGTGAAATTCACTACTTTTTCATATTATAATTATGCTCTTATTAGAGGACCTTGGCTTCTATATGACCATTATTTGACTATTCATGTACAGGATGTTGATTTTGATCTAGAAGTTTCTGAGATTGAAAAGGTTGTAGTTTAGGTTCAATTGCTAGGTTTACTAATAAGATTGTATGATCAAAAGTTTTTAACTTATGTCAGAAATAGGGAGGGTAGCACTCCGAATATGCAAGGATTTATGCAGAAGTTGATCTTTCAAAGGAATTACTCTCTGAATATATCATCAAAGGCAAAAACCTATTTTATTGAGTATAAGAATATGCATATGATTTGTTTCTAGTGTGAAATATGGGCATTACATGGAAGGTTGTCCCAAAAAGCTTGTTGAAAGACCAGTTATGGATGAGGAGATGGATTTTTGTGGTGACAGTAAAGAAGTCCATGGTGGAGACAAGGATGTTAAAACCATCAGAAGTGGTGACCAGTTATATTATAGTAATTGAATGATTATGAAAAAAAAAAAAAGCACTGGTCTCGCAAAATCAAGCAATCGGATGGCATGAAATCAAGGATGCCGAAGGGTGGTATTAAAAATGGTAATAATGACTTATGATTTGAGATTTTAAATTTTGAACAAAATTTGGAAGATAATCTTATTAATGAAAGAGCTAATTCTATTCATGATTTTTCTCATAATGGAAACAATACTGGAATATTATTAGGTAATAGTGGTTTCAAGGGGAAGGATACTAACTTTGATGGACTAACAAATGTCAATATGAAGTAACCTAAAGCTTCAAATAAAGGCCCATATATTATTTAGCCTGTATGGATGAACCAATGAAAGTGGGGCTAACTTGAAGCCCACTGTGCACCTACATTAAACCAATATGTCACAACCTATGTTCTTAATCCGATTAAGTCTAGTGTGCCAACGCAAGACCAACTATCATTATGGCATTTTGTTGGTGTTAATGTTGAAAATGGGAATCTTTAATCCTTCTCCCAAGTGTCTCATGTTTCTGCTACTGCTTTCTCCCTATTCATGTCATTTTTCTTAACATATACCCTCAGCTAGTCAAGATTTGGCGACTACTAAGTGCTTGGTCCTGAAACCCCCTGATGTCATGGTCCTAATGGAAGATGAAAGAGAGAGTGATAATGTGCAAGTTTATGAGAGAGTTGTAATGGCAAAAGCTATTTCCAAGGGTATAGCTATAAAAATTAATGAAGCTCAATAAGGTTTGGTTCTTTCTTCGCTAAGTAGTTATGATGTTAAAAAATATAGTTATTTGGAATTGTAGAGGCATAGAACATAAGGAGTTTGTTTCCTAAATCTTAACTATTATGGGAAATATCTTTCCTAAAATTTTGGTTTTACTTGAGATAAGAATTAATTCTTGTTAGGGAGTTTCTATTTTTCAGAGTTTGGGTTTAATAGATGGAAATGGTTTTTCTTGTGGTATTTGGCTTGCTTGGCAAAGTTCAAAAGTTTCTTTAGAAATTGTTTCAATAACTTTTCAATTTATTCACATTAAAATTCATCCTGTTAGAGTGGACTATTGGTTTTTTTTTACAGCAGTTTATGCTAATCCCGCAAGTGATATAAAATCTATTTTGTGGTAGGATTAATATGAATTAAGCTGCCATAGTTCTGAGGTCGGCTTATTGCATGTGACTTTAATGACATAAGGGATCCTAATGAAAGAAAAGGTGGTGCTCTATTTAATTGGCATTGTTCTTATATTTTTAATGAATGAATTAACAATTATAATTTGCTTAAAGTTAAAACTTATGGTGGTAGATTTACTTGGAATGACCTATTGAATCCAAGCTATAGTTGTCTTTTTGAAAAATTAGATCATGCTCTGTGTAGTGTGGATTAGAGAATTCACTTTTTGAAGCTTATGTTAAAATCTTGCCTCGTATTTTCTCGAACCACCATCCAGTTATGATTAATGTAGGTGGACAACCTATTTTAAAGGATGATCACCCTTTTCAATTTGAAATGGCTTGGTTAACTCATGACTCTTTCAATGATTTCCTTATTTATGAATGGCATGGAGATAGAGATGTAATTCAGTGTCTCAAAGATCTTACTCCAGCTTTATTAGACTAGAATTAAAATGAGTTTAGGCATATTAGGATATGGAAAAAAGAGCTTCTTGCTTATATTATTGGCATTTAGCGTGCTCAAGAGCTAAAAAATAATCATTTTCTTCATCGGCTAGAAAACCAACTTCAAAATGATCTATCTAAAACTCTTTTGCAAGAAGAAATGTTGTAGCATCAGAAATCCTGAGTTATATGGATTGATTAAAGAGATAGAAATACTTATTATTATCATGCTACAATAGTAACCAGAAGAAACTGAAACTGAGTTAACATGTTAAGAAGTTTTGATGGTAGATAGGTGAATAAAAAAGAAGAGCTAATTTTTCTCGTAGAGGCTTTCTTCAAAAATATTGTTTGTTCAAAGGATGATCTGAGATGTTCTATTGCAACAAAGATAGGGTTCCTATTCTTAATTCTACTTAAAATAATAAATTATCTCTTCTAGTTGTGAATATTGAGATTTATAGAACTATTTTTTCTATGGGTGGCACTAAAATCTCAGGAGGTGAGGATTATTTTGTTACTTTCTATTAAAAGAATTGGGGAATAGTGGGTGGCAAAGTTTATAGTTTTATGAAGGACATCTTTAATGGTCATGATATCCAGGATATTAATAAAACTCTAATTTATCTTATTCCCAAGGTTGAAAAACTTGAATTTGTTAATCAATTCTGTCTTATTTCTCTATGCAATATTTTTTATAAGGGTGTGACTAAAGTCATTGTCAATAGACTTAAGCCTCTATTGCTCGATCTAATTTCACCTTTTCAGGCTAGTTTTGTTCTGAAAGATGCATTTAGGACAACATTATAATCGCTCAGGAGATAATTCATTCAAAGCAAAAAATGAGAAGTAGAAGAGGTTTCTTTGCTATCATGGTTGATTTGGAGAAAGCTTATGATCATCTAAATTGAGATTTTATTTAGGAAGTTCTCCAAGAAATTCATTTATCTGATTTTATTCTTTAAATCATTATGAAATGCATTTCTTTTACTTCCCTCAACATTCTCTGAAATGGAAATTACATTGAAGAGTTTTTTGCCTTCTAGAGGAGTGAGACAAGGTGACCTTTTGCCCCTTACATATTTACTCTCGATATAGATAAATTATCTTATTTGATTTATGATGCTATCAAAAATAGAAACTGGGTCCCTATGAGAGTTGGTCATTTTGGTCCTATCATTTCTCATCTTATGTTTGCAGATAATCTTCTTTTATTTGGAAAGGCTTCTAAAAGTCAAATTAAGATGATTCTTCAATGTTTGCATTCTTTCTGCATGACTTTGGGTTAAAAAATGAATCAGGTAAAAATCAATATCTTTTTCTTCAGAAATGTTAAAGCTAATTTGCATGATAAAATAGTCCATCATTGTGGTTTCTCTCCTACAACAAATCTTGTTATGTGTTAGGGATTCTTTTAACCTATAAGCGGGTTATTAAAAACACTTTTAGTCATATTATGAGAAGGTTCAAGATAAGTTAGCATGCTGAAATCCAAATGTCTCTCAATGGCTAATTGAGTGATTTTGGCTAATTCTATTATTGGTGCTCTTCATGAGTACACCATGTAGGTTTCATCAATCCTCATTGCTACTTTACAGAATATTCAACTTTATGAGCATTCCTTTATTTGAGGCCATGATTTTAATGACAGGAGAATCCATATGATATCTTGGGATAAAATATGTTAACCAAAACTTTTTAGAGGTTTAGGTATTAAAGACTTACGTGACATAAATGCTAGTTGCTTAATGAAACTTGTCTGCAAGCTTTATGATGAGTCATCTGATCCTTGGGCCTAAGTCTTGAAAAATAAGCATGCAAGAGGAAAGGATTGGACTAAAAATGTCAAGGTGAGAAACTTTGACTCTATTCTTTGGAAAAGTTTATGTCATGTCCGGCATTATATCGAGAGTGGTTTATCTTAGAGTATTGGTGATGGAAAATCTGTGAACTTTTGGAATAATGCTTGGTTTGAAGATGTAAGTCTAAAGGAACTTGTGACCATTTCCCTTCTTTCTTTTATGCATAATTACACAATATCTCATTTTGTGAATGATAATGGTTGTTAGAATTTGGATCTCGTTAATCAATTCCTTCCCACTGATATTGCTATTAAATTCCATGTTATTTTGCCCCTTTCATCTCAAGCTGGTTTTGATATTTTGCAACAGAAAACAAATAATAATGGATTTTTTTTATTAAAGATGCATACAACTTGATTAGGGAAAATAAATGTGATGCTCAAGATGTGATTTGGAAACATATTTGGAGTTGGTAGGGTCCTAAACATATTAAGTTTTTCATCTGGCATGTTTGTAATAATGGTTTGCTTACAAATAGTAAAAGGAGTAAGTGCAGAATTGGTAATTGTTCATGTTCTCATTGTAATCACCAAGGAAGATGTGCTACATGTTTTTCAGGATTGCCCAAGAGCTAAAAATGTATGATTTTTATTTCTTGAGGCTAATAATCGTGCTCGTTTTTTCAACTTGGATTTTTATGATTGGGCTTATACCAATCTTATTGTTTGTTTGGGTTTATTTGATTTTGTTGAACAATCTCTTGTTTGAAGTGTAACGATTTGGTACATCTAGGATTGGAGAAATAAGAATATTTTTTAGCCTTCCCTTATCTTATCTTAACAATCAAAGCACACTATCATGAATTATGTTCAAGATATTTGTCATTTTATTGCTTTCATGAAGAATTTGGATTCTTCTCCGAATCTCAATTCTGTTAATATTAGCTGGATTCCACCTATGCAGGATTGGGTAAAGGTTAATTTTGATGATACTGCTAGGTCCAATTCTTTCATTTCCAGTTATGGCTGGCTTTTTCGTTATATTGGTGGAGCTTAGCTAGGTGGTTTTGCTAAGAATTTAGGAAGTTGTAATTCTTTTGTTATTAAGCTTTGGGGTGCTTTGGAAGCTTTCAATTTAGTTTGAAATATGAGTTATAAAATAGTTATCTTGATATCAGACTCCTAGGTTTTAATGAAAGCATTACTTAGTAATAATGTTTCTAATATGAAGTTTTGCTTATTACTTGACCGGTGTCAAAGAATACTTTCTTGGGATTGATAGGTCAAGGTCACTCATACTTACGGGAAAGGAAATCAGTATGTTGATTGGTTTGCTTCATTTAGTGTTTCTCAATATTTTGATTTGACTATTTTCTATACTCCTTTTGTTGGGATCAATTTTTTATTGTTAATTGATGTGATTGGCATTTCTATCCCTTCTATAATTCATTTCTAGTTTATTTCTTTTTCTGAACTTTTTAACCCCTTGCAATTAAAAAAAAGACACGTTAGTTTGGTTTTTAAGTTTGTTTTGTTTTATTTGGATCCACTTTTATATTTGTCTTTATTTTAATGTCATCGTTTATGTAATCAAGCTGTGCATGAGTCTGGGAAATAGGTGTTCACTTAATCAGTTGATGTGATAGCGGCTAATGACAAAGCTTCTATTCTTGTTTGATGAAATTTCATTACTTCTTCGACAAAAAAAAAAAATCAAGGGCGCATAAAAGTATGGTGAGACAGTGAGAAATCAAAGTCAGAAATTCCTACATCCATCCTCATGGGCCATAAAATGCGAGCTGTGGGAGTGAAAGTCATCCAATGGCCACATCAGAAGTCTTTGATCCACCAAATGGGCTCCGCATCTTGGGCCTAACTGAAGAACCCAAGAAATAAGTCTCTGGCGGTTCATTCGTTTGATCTTCTTTTTTAAAAACAAGAATTATAACCACCCAAACAAGCGTTTGTAGTCCAACGGTTAGGATAATTGCCTTCCAAGCAATAGACCCGGGTTCGACTCCCGGCAAACGCATTCAATTTGTTTTTTTAACTCCATTTTTGTGTCCACAACAACAGGACTTAACTGTAAACATACTGGTGATGAAAGAAGATTCCCATTTATACGCTCTCTAGCACTCAAGGCAATGCAAAGTTGCTTGGCAACTTGTTAAGGAGTTGGGTTGGAAATGTAGGATAGATTAAGGTTGCGTTTGTGAATGCTAATTTTATGTTATTCAAAATGCTAATTTCACAAATAATACACATAAATATGTGTGTATTATATGTACATAATTGATAAGATTCAACGTAGAGTTAATGAATAAGATAGATGTGATGAGTGATAGTTCATGAAAAAAATAAATAAATGTTGTATTGTTAACAAATGAACAAAATTTAAAGGAAGAAAAAAAAAGAATAAAGAACTTTACAGATGATAAATATATTCAATTTAAATGCATTATATGTACAAAATTGATGGAATTTAAAATAGAGCTAATGAATAAGACAAGTTGATTAGAATTAATATATATGAATATGCAAGGAGTGATAATTGGTTTAGAAATTGATTTAAATTAGAATATATTAGTACACAATAAATGATAGTTTACTTAGAAAAATAAATTAATGTATTATTGTTAACAAATTAACAAAATCAAGAGAAGAAAGAAAAAAAAAGTGCGGGTAGAAAGAGAAAATTAGTAGTATTTAAAACATAGTTAATGAATAAGACAAGTTGATTTGAATTAAAATATAGTAATATGTAATAAGTATTAATTTGTTTAAAAAATGATTTGAATTAGAATATATTAATATGCAATAAATGATAGTTTCTTTAAAAAAAAATAAATGAATCTATCATTGTTAGAAAATTAACAAAATTAAGGAAAAAAAAAAGTGCTAGCAAGAAGCGAAAAAAGGAAAAAAAAAGTGTGATAGTTGGTTTAGAAATTGATTTGAATTAGAATATATTAATATGCAATAAGTGATATTTTGGTTAGAATAATAAATGAATGTAGTATTTTTAGCTAATTAAAAAATAAGAGAAAAAAGGAAAAAGAAAGTGCAGGCAGGATAAAAAGAAAAATAAAAAAAATGGCAGGAAGAGAACAAAAAGAAACTAAAATGCTGGCTGTGGGGTTCGAACCCACGCGCACTTGTGTGCAGAAGATCTTAAGTCTTCCCCCTTAACCTCTCGGGCAAACCAGCTTCCGTGTTACTTGGTGTCCAAATAAAGAAAATAAATGAGAAAATCAAGGTCACAAGTTACTTTTGATGGAACTATCTGGAAAGAACATTGACAATCCACGTCCTTCAAGTATATCACAGAAACCCTAGGCAACTAAACACTGAATCAGATTGTCCTCCTCCATCCATTCCAATCTTCTACTTTGAACGTTGTTGGTCTGTTTCTTTATTCCTATAAGTCGTCGTCTCTGTTTCATCTGCAGCTATCGGATTCGAAACCATCATCAATGGCGGAGCACTTGGCTTCGATTTTCGGGACGGAGAAAGACAGAGTGAATTGTCCTTTCTACTTCAAAATCGGAGCTTGTAGGCATGGGGACCGTTGCTCAAGGCTACACACCAAACCTAGCATAAGCCCAACTCTCTTGCTTTCCAATATGTACCAGCGTCCTGATATGATTACCCCTGGAGTCGATGCCCAGGGCCAGCCCATCGATCCCCGTAAGATTCAAGACCATTTCGAGGAATTTTATGAAGATTTATTTGAGGAATTGAGCAAATATGGTGAAATTGAAAGCCTGAACGTTTGCGATAACCTCGCTGATCACATGGTACCTTCCCTTCTGATTTATGCTTCATTTATTAGCTAAATTGGAAAGCCTGGGGCTCTAATTTCACATGGTTTGATTGGAAACTGACGTTCAATTCCTTGTTAGTAAAACTTGTATATTAGGAGAGTCAGAGTGGATACGTTTTGTTAATTTATTGAGTGATTACGAAGTGCGGTGTTATCCTAGATTGATTGATGGTTTAATGCGGAGAAAATGACCTTGTCAATATATTTTGGCAGGTGGGTAATGTGTACGTACAGTTCAGAGAGGAAGAACACGCTGCAAATGCGCTCCGGAACCTCACCGGGAGATTTTATGCTGGTTAGTTTGCTCATTTCTGTTTAGTTTATCTATGTCTGTTCTTATTATAAAGTTGATAATGTCAAATGCGCGTCCATTTCATATTGTGTATCTTTATCTCCTAACTTTCTATTATAAGCGGACTGAAATTATATCTGTTTTAACATCAACTCTTTGCTTGCAGGGCGGCCAATCATTGTAGATTTCTCTCCTGTAACCGACTTTCGTGAGGCTACCTGCAGGCAGTATGAGGAAAATACGTGCAACCGTGGTGGGTATTGTAATTTTATGCATCTGAAAAGAATTAGCAGGTAATGTATTTCTTAATGATCGCCCTGGTGTCTTCGAAACTTGTCTAACTAAAAACTCTATACCTGAATTAAAAGCTTAATTTTGTGTAATCTATGTTATATGCAGGGACTTGAGGCGTCAGTTGTTTGGGAGGCACGGCAAAAGGCACAGCAGAAGTAGAAGCCGAAGTGGGAGTCCTTACAGGCACCGAAGCTATGAGGATCGCTCTCATCGTAGTCACAGCAGCAGAAGACATGATGACAGGGATTATTATCATGAAAGTCGTAGTAGGAAACACAGGAGCACAAGCCCTGGACATAGAAGGGGACGAAGCCGCAGTCGAAGTCCTGGGAGAAGGAAGAACCGAAGTCCAGTCAGAGAGGGCAGTGAGGAGAGACGTGCCAAAATTGAGCAATGGAACAGGGAAAGGGAAGAGCAAGAAAATGCAAACAAGTTTAATACTGAGGAAAACCATAATAAGAATGGTCACAATGGGTACTCGCAAAATGGTAATGAGCATCATGGGTATCAGCAGCAACCTCCAGAGGAAGGAGGATATGGATACTGATCTTTTTTTGTTCTGGTTTGTGTTCTCTCTCTTTTGTCTTTATTAACTTATCCCTAGGTGAAAGTTTACTTTTCAGCATAGAACCCCCATAAAATAAATTTAGCTTACAAGTTCGCAACCATCTTCCACTGTGCAGGTGTGCAGGTGCACAGTTCTGTGATATGGAATGTGTTTCCTTCTTTTTTTTTCCCCCCTCATATTTTGACATTTATTTCCATCTTTTTGTATTGGCATACATGAGGCTTGATACACGTAGTAAATGCTTTTGTTCCACTCTATGATAGGCTTTCCAAAATACCTCAGTATTTTAAGCCAAATTTTTGGAAATAGAGTTCATCGAAGCTTGATTCTTTTGCATTCTTTGTTAAGCTATAGTGTCTGATTTGATTTTATTAGAAAATTAGTCTTTGGTAACAGGAAGTCCTGGGTAAAGTGGTAGTGAATAGCTCTTATGCCCTCTCCCTGTTGCAGTTCTTGTAAAATTGTCTGACCTTGTAACTAGGATTGAGCGAAACTACCAATCATCTTTATCTTGGAACAATTTTTTTTTTCAATCCTTTTCCTGTTATCCCCCTTGAAATTTTTTTTTTTTTGACTTCTGGTGCTCATTGGTTTACACTTCCGTGCCTGTGATTGATTATTGTATGCCCTGTTTCTGGAGTATCCTGTCTACATTATTGAAAGTAACCTGTTGTCTATGACAACCTAGAGTGAGTATTATTCGCAAAGCACTTTTATGTCTAAAAACATCGTCTCCTTTGTGTTTTTGCAAACTAAAAGTGTCGTTTCTGTAGAACATTTGTGCGTGAAACTGTCATTGATTTGCATTTAATTCCTGTGTGCATAAGTTTGTTAATTTTTACAGTCAGGGCCATTGATCACCATACATGAAGACTAGTGAACGACCAAATTTCAGTGGTTCTGTATGGAATTTTTTTTTTTTTTTTTTAACCTCATGCCAACTTTTTGGCTAATTTGAAATAGTTACTTATCTTACATCATTTTAAGTTTTGCAGGTTCAGGTAGCCCTGCTTCTCAGGACCGAGCCATTGATGTAATTGCAGTTTACCATGGAATTTTTACAGGTTGTTGGTTGCGCTTTGGCAGGATGGTTTTATTTGGATCTTTTTAGGTAACAATCCTGCTCTCTGGAGTACTTCTAAAGCCCTTCCAACCGGCTGCGCTCTGTGTCTAGCAGATTGGGTTTATGATACTTTACTCATGTATTAAGTTTAGATGTCAATTGGTGACGGGCTATTGAACTTGGAGCCTCCTTATGCTTGTAACTTGTTTAGTGATATTGGTTATTCAACTTTTTTTTTCTTTTATTGTTGACATGCGAATTACTTCTTGAATCTTAACTACCTTTGAATGCATGCTTGCTAGTTCCTTCCATTTTAGTCATCTGACATTCTTCCTGGTTTATTTGTTCTATTTGCAAATTGCCAATGGTCAAATTTAAGTGGGTATAACAATTTTGAACCCTTTGCTAAGTAATAAGCTCGGCTAAAACACGCGTTGTTAATTTTATGATAAAACAAATGCTATTATCCATGAATGTAATCACATTACTTAAATTCAGAGAAATAATCTCACTGTATACGGTGGTTGATAGTTGATTTATGATAAAACAGATGCAGAGTTTGATTACACATTAAAATGGTGGTACGTTTCCGAGATAATATAGGTCCTTATGGAATATGTCAGTACATTTTCATTCTACTTTAAATTATTTGATTTTAATTTTCTAGATAAAATATAGGTATCTGTAAAATATAAATCAGTTCAATTTTGTCCTACTTTAGAATAGTTTATTTTGTTGTAAAAATAAAATAAGAATACTAGAGACATAAATGAAAAGAGCCAAAATAATATGATTTTTCTCTTATTCACTATTGTATAGAATTCTTATTTGAATTATTTATATGTAGGATTTCAAGTTTTAAGAGAAATTAGAAATAAAATAAATTTAATTAGGATAACTCATAATAATTTATAGATAAATCAAAGTGATTTAATGAACATTCACATAAATATAATATTTATAACTCTTTCTTTGAATGTCTATTTTGTAAAAAATATATCTCATTAAAACTTTCATTAGGAAAAAATCTAATAGAAAAAAAGGTTCTGGTGAAAAAAAAAAAAAAAGTATGTATTAGCCTCGTTAAAAACCTTACTAATAAAAATTCAATTAGAAAAAAATTGTTAAAGAAAAAAGAGAGTATGAGTTTAACTCCCCCTATGAGAAATATTACTTAAGATCTCTTAGTCGACATAATTCAATTTTATAAATAACTTCTCAAATATTAATGTAGAAAGTGCTTTCGTGAATAAATATACTAAATTATTACTTGAAGGATTTGTTGAACATCAATGTCGTCATTTTTTTAAAGATTATGAGTGGAAAAGAGTTTTAATGAAATTTGCTTTGTTCAATCTTCTTTTATGTATCTTCCTTTCGATTGAGCTATACAAGTAGCATCGTTTTCATACAATCTCATTGAAATCTCTTTTGTAGAATCGAAACCGCAAGCCTCGGATATGTTAAGTCATCAACCTTAGCCAAACATACTATTGACTTACCTCATTAATTGCTATTATTTCTGGATGATTTGAAGAAGTAGCCGTCATAGTTTATTTTGCCAAACACCCAGATATAATTGTACCATTATATATAAATGAATAGCTAGTTTGAGATTGACCATTGAGTGGATCGGATAAAAGTCTTGCTTTTGTATAATCAATTAGTTTTGCTCTAGACTCATATAAATAAAATAATTTTATATCACTTGTTTCTTAAAGATAACTAAATATATGTTTAATTCCATTTCAATGCTTTCTGGTTGGAGAAGAACAGTATCTTGCTAATAAACTCATTGAAAAAGTTATATTAAAATGTATATTATTAGCAATATACATTAGTGCATCAATTATATTAAGATATAGTACTTCAGGACTAAGAAGTTATTCATTATTATTAAGGGGTTGAAAATGACACTTATTATTATCAAGTGATTGAACATCCATTGAGATACTCAATAGATGTGATTTATCTATGTAAAAACGTTTTATGACATTTTCAATATAACTTGATTGATGAATAAATATTCTATCATTTAAATGCTTAATTTACAGATCAAGACAATTTTTATTTTTTTTCAATATATTTCACTTCAAACACCATTTTCAATCTACCTTTTGGGAGCTCTTCATGAGTTCCAATAATATTCAAATCCTTATCATATACTACAATTATAGAAAACTTAGATTCAGATTTCTTTATAAAATCACAAAGGCATATATAATCTTTTTTTTTAACAAATATTCACTAAAACAATTATACCACATCTATTTAGATTTCTTTAATCCATAAAAAGATATTTACAATTTAATTAAATATATTTTTTTATAATTCAAACTATATGATTTAGGCATATTAAATCCTTTGAGGATTTTTATATAATATCATTATTAATTGTCACACATGTAACAAAATGTAACTAAATTTGTTGAGAAAATAATTAAGGTTTGTGTTGGGAAAAAATAGAGAAAGTTATAATAAAACTCAATAATTTATTGACTTATCTAAACTTATGACTTATCTTTAATATTATAGTTTAACTAAAGAACCTAATGACTTATTAGTCATATATTCTATCTCTATTTCCTAATACTCTCTCTCAAGTTGAAGTTTCTAAAGGTTAAGCTTGTTACATTAATTTGAACTTTCAAAAACAAATGTAATAAAAAATAACTATAAAGAAAACTGAACAAACTTCAAATTGCATAAATGACTTGCAACAAACATAACATGCGGACAACTTCTTATGAACCAAACACTCATAAATCCCAAAAGCAACATCAAAATCTCGATAGATACAACTTATGGAAGTATTCAACCAGCTATCCCTGGTTGCTTTCCCCTAGCCTTTTTCCAATTGTTCTCTTTAGGACAAATGACAAAGCTTCCAAAAGTCTTCCATTGTAACACCTGAAAAACTTTAAAAAATAACAAAAATAAAAACAAAATTAACATTAAAATTTAAAAGGATTAAACTGAAAAATCGGTAAGGAATAAATTGAAAAGATTTGTGGAAGTTGGGCCTTTGTTGAGGTAACAAAAAGCTTTGGGGCCAAAGTGAAAGTCAATGCAATTATTGGGGGTTAAAATGTAAAATTATATAAATATTTTTATTTATAAAAATATAAACCGGCCCCCTCACCCGAACAGCCCTTTCTTCCCGGCCTTCTTCCTCTTTCTAGCTCTCTCTGGAACTTTTTGGAGCCTACCGTCCAGTCGGCATATTTCTGACCAAATCCTATTGTCCAATGCTTCGCTTCTGACCAAAAGAAGCCTAGCTGATTCCGGTTGCTCTTCTTCTCCTTTGGCCTATTTGTTGTTGGAGGTTTGCTGAAATTGAAGAGTTATAGCAGTTCGACCATGGCAACTTTGGCTGCCTGCCGACCCTCTCTTCAATGGTAGACATTCTCTTTCTCTCTTCTGACGTATTTCCCGGCTAGCTGAGGAGGCAGCAATTCGATTCTCTTTCTCTTCCTTACTTTTCTGCTAGTTCAACCAGCTATAGGATATGGGCCGCCGACCAAAACACAGCCGGCGGCAAGCTGACTGGTAGACCTCCAGAACACGGTGAGTAATTCTAAATCATCCATTTTATTTCGTAGTACTTTGATTAAGAGATATCAAGAAATTTGTATTTGAGTATAAATATGTATGGTTGATGAAAAATAAGAAACTTTGCTGTTGTTTGATTCTGATGCATTTTTGATAAATTATAGAGTCCATAATGTTAAAAATTTCTGTGATTTTTACATTTTGGATGTGTAGATGAAAGTGAAAAATTTTATTGTTAATTTGATTATGATGTGTTCCTAATAAATGATAGAATTTGTAATGCTTGAATTCCTATAAGTTCTATAACCCAGATATGAGTGGATAGTCCCACCCTTGCAAATATGGTTTTTGCATTGAAGAGTGATTTTATTGAACTTTAAAGTTATGATTTTCTTTGAGTAATTTGAATTACTGATGATGATTTATTCTGAGGTATTATTCGTATTTAAAATATGTATTTTTAACTTGTTTTATTATGAGAATTGATAAAAATATTTCCAATGTGAAAAGTTTGAATAACTTGAGATCCTGAACTCAATGGAAACCTATTAGTAATCGAGAAACATGTATGAATAGCCTGTATGACTGGATAATACAGAAAATGGCCTAAATGGCGGTAATAGCCCAAGGGGCAGTAATGAGATATATGACTATTGAATACGAGTATATGATATAGGTAATAAGTAAAAAGGAAAAATCGATGGTGTCACGATTACCAATAGGAGTTCCCTTGAAATCCAGGTGTTGATAATAGGTTTCGAAACAAAATGGAAATAAAGATGTTTTAGTAGATTTTGAAAACATTTTGATTAATTTGAATATGTTTTGACACTGTTGCTTACTTGAATAATAAATTTCTTACTATATAATGTATTTAACATGATTAACTTAATTGAGGATCCATGGATAATCCCTTAGTAACCCGCAAGTGCACCTGTGTATATCAGTTCTGATTTGTAGGAGAAATAAGGGGGAGATCTGGCCAGGTTTGATGCGGTTAGACTTGAAGATCCGATTCTGGTTCTCAGTTGGATTCCTTTGGGTCTGGAACCATTGGATAATCCCAGAAAACCCTTAGTGCACTTGTGACTACCCGGTGTCAGTTGCAGTGATAAAGGGGACGGTGTAATTTAAATAATATATCTGATTGGTGTGGTGGATGGTATAGGGGCGATCTGATCTGTTCTGGTTACCTATTAGAATTATCTGGATCCAATCAATAATTATTTTAAAGAACAAAAACAAGTTTTGAAATATTTTATTTGATACATAAATATCAGATTTATGAAAAAATTATTTAAAGAAATACAAGTTTTTTCTCTCACAAGATAAATTGTGAAAGAATTTTTATAAAAGATTTAATTGATGGGAATTCCATTTGATAGAAATATTTAGTTTTAAAAAGAAACGCCTTTCGATAGATTTCATATAATTAATTAGTAAAAATCTGATTTCAGGCTTTGGTGGGACTACTTGCTCACTAACTTTATGAAACTCCCTTCAAAGAAAATAAAAGAGTGCTTTGTATAATTGGTATTACAATCTGACTGTTAGATAGAAATACTTATTATATTATGTTTGTGATTAAATCTTGAATGTCCAGTAGGTTGTTATTGTCTAGTCTGGGCCACTGCGTGTCTGTTTATTTGTTTTATAGGTTTTGATGGGCGTGTGGCTTATGTGTTAAGGCCTTGCACCTGGGCATCTAGATTATAGGGAAAATTCTATTAGATTTTCAATAGAAATACATATGTATCTATGGGTCAATGTGCATAGTTAGACTTGTAGGAGGTTTCCTATGGGTGACCTTCTACGCCAATCACGGACTCCCTGGGCAGGTCATGACATCCGTTAACCTCCCTTAAGCTATTTTCTTAACTTCCTAGCCGAAAACACCAACACCTATGGTTGGATATATGTCAAAACCACCAATACTACCACAAACCATATTACTCCCAAGTTGTATTCATTAAAGTCAATTCCAAGACATTAAAGCAAGTTACACAATCAAATTAGTGGTTCAAACTACTTCATATTGAGGATAACCTCATCAAATTAGACTTGTGTAAACACAAGTCACACCAATAGTGCTCCCAATGATATGAAGACACTAAAAATTTGCCAAACAATGCTCCAAATCATATGAAACATCAAAATTTACCAGTACTCCAATTTACATGAGGACACCCAAAATGAAAATTGTCTAAACATGCATAGCACCAAAATGCACTCCAAAACACATAGCAACACAAACTTTACCCGCAACAAAGTTGCAAGGCCCAGAGCTACACTCAACACCTTTCCAACATCAAAACCGTTGCCATTAGAATGTTGCTAGAGAAGCTACTTCTTATAGCATCTCACCAATTCCATCTCCACCAGTGTAAAATAGAATGTTAGTAGAGCAAAGAATAAATGTAGTAAACCATAAAAAAATAACGAAAATTGGAGCAAAAAATTACTCCCATACCACTAAGACAGCAACACTAATTTGGTTCAGATTCTTGCATCTGCCAAACGTCACCAACAATTAATAAGATCAACTAAAATATAGCAAGCATCTGAATAAAAGCTCCATTAATCCACAAACCAGCATAATCAAGCTCTAAATTACTTAAACCATGTTTCAAACTAGGTCAAATTAGCTAACCATGCAAAGCCCACTAAAACTACCTCAGGCAGTGAGAAAATACACCACAAGTATGTCCAAGGAAGGCTGACCACCACAAGACCAAAGTTGAATGACCCAGAGCTTAATCACATACAGAAGGACTCCAAAAGTGCCAGATATGCTGCTGTCAGAAGCATATTATCGGAAACTGCCTCATATTGCCACATTTTTTTGTGCTTGGTGTTCATGTGCCACCACAGAACTCGTGCATGTGTTTCACATGCTGTCTAGAACTAATCGCCGATCTACTCATTTGCCTAAATGGGTTTCACTAGACTCATAGTCTCCAATGTCCAATAGTTACGACAACTACCTTGTTATGAAAACTTTCTTCTCTCATATATTTTTATGATTTTTTTAGTTAAAAACTTAACTGACAGTGACAAAGAAACCTAACTTCTGACTTAAGAATTTTTTTTCTACTCTCTTATTTTTTATTCTTTGCTTTCATAAAACTTAATCAACAATAACAATAAAAAATAAATAAACTTAAAAATCTATTAGAATAGCAACTTAACTTTTTCCTTTGCAAAATCAAATAACTCAATAAGAAAAAAAATGAAACTAAACCTAAATCCTATATAGGTGGTTAAACCTTTTTGAGATTTCTAGAAGTGGTATAGACCACAAGACCTTGGGCAGATGATACTGCTCTAATATCATATTGAGAAAATGATTAGGATTTGTGTTGGAAAAAAATAGAGAGAGTTATAATAAAACTCAATAACTTATTGACTTATCTAAACTTATGATTTATCTATAATATTATAGTCTAACTAAATAACCTAATGACTTATTAGTCATATATTTTATCTTTATTTCCTCACAAAATCTATTAGAGATATCAAGTTTTGATATATTTCCAGCAAAATTGTATCCACTACATGCAAATATATATTTCTCATAGCTAATGACAATCTTTGTAAAAATTTATGTGCTACAATCATGCTTTATATTTATAACTTCAAGTTTCTCATTTTTTTTAAGTACAATTATACATTTGTACCTTATTAGCTTCACACATTCTGGGTGTTTCATCACTTTACAAATAAATTTAAATTTTACATTTCTTTCTATGTTGCATATTTTCTCCTTTTTCTTTAGCTAATAATCATTCTTTTGTAAATATAAATTCAAGATCCTTATTGTCTTTTAAAATACTAAGCACTACATTGTATGAAAATATTATCAACAACTATTTCCTTCTCAATATCTTTTGCATTAGATACATAATCAAATGAGATTTTTTTATTTTCACAAATTTCAGGTACTTAAAGTTCTTCTAGAAGCTTGTCACTAATTATGTCTCCAATCTTGTTAGGAGTATTTGACTTTTCAGTAAGATCATTTTATTCATTAGTTCCTTCTCTTTTGAAGATTTTTATATTTGGAATCAATAGTTTTATCATACTATTGGCATGATCTAAACTTATTTGTTTTATAATAAATTAATTGTCTTGCTATGACATCTATTTAGATTAAAGCATTTGTAATTGATATATAAAATTTGTTTTCTCTTTGGGTCAATAATATATCTGACAATTAATGTGCTAAATTTTGTAAATCAATCATATTTTGAACTTTAGGTTTAGTAAGGATCATAATTATTGTATTATTTCTACAGCTGCATATCTTCTCCCCATTATATTGGGAATATAAAATTCATACCCATGTATTCTTAACCTCTTATGAAAGCTTATCTTTGTACATTGTGGTAGAGTAATAGAAACATATATTATATATTTAAATTTTCTAAATGTATATATATAAAAAAAAAGGATGACTCTTGAGCCAATTACGAATGGGAGATCTAACAAAATTTGTTAACTCAATGAATACAAGTCCTGTAATATATAAAATTTGCAAGTCCTTAAAGATATAAAGAGTCTTGTTCTCTTAAATAATGATATAACTAATAATTTGGGATATTAAAATAAATATTTTAGCTAAATCATCTTATATGTGAACATACTTTAATATATTCAACAATTATTCTAACTGTCATACAATAATCATTAAAGGCTTTAAATGTAAGTTCACCAATATTATCAAGACATATTGTATTGATTGTATAATTAGGAAATAGTGCTCGGAGCTAAATTATTTGAGCAAGCGGTCTCGTAAACGCCAAGTTGCAAGTTGACAACATATACACATATGGCCATCTTGTTGAATAATCAATTACAATCATAAAATGTCTAAATGGTTCACATGATAGATAAATAAGTCTAGATATGCCAACTTGTAATTTGATCCAAAATTGTTAGGGATTCAGTCCCAACTTTAGTTGGTGATAGTCTTACACTTAATTTTCCTTGAGAACAAAAAGCACATAAGGTTCATTAGTTTGAAGAACCTTATAATTCTTTAATGGATGATTATGTAAATTTTCAATGATTTTTTACATTATTATTGATTCAGGATAGCCAAATCGATAATATCAAATAATGAAAATATTTTTATTAGTTAACTTTTAGTTCACTTATGTTTCAATCATATTTATATATATGTAGCACAAATCAGAAGAAAAGAATGGTAATTTTTTCAATACATTTTTCTTACTTGAGACAACAACTATAATATAAAGATATTCAACATCTTTTTTATTTATTGCCTCAATATGACATCCATTTCCTCATATATCTCTAAAACTTAATAAGTTTCTTTGAAATTTAGTTGACAACAATTCATCATCTATAACTATTTTCTTCCTCGTGGTAAGATTATATTGGCTCTTTTGGAGCCTTTAATCAATATTGTACCATCAAATATTGTATTGACATAATTTTCACTGATCATTAACTGAGAAAAATATTTTCTACAATATAAGATAAATTTCACAATAATAAAAGGAAACATAACATTTGGAATTTAATGCTAAAGTAATTCTTAAAAACTAAATAGAGGCAAAATAAAATAAAATAAAACCTAACTAGAAAAGTTGTAAATAATTTTTATTTTTGGACATTATTATCACCAATCAAATGTTCAATACTTCCTTTAGGATGTTCAAAGAAATCTATACATTTAAACGTGTTATATCATAAAGATCATGATTGAAGATATCTTCTCATAAACAAAATTCTTCTCAACCTATTTTTCTTTCCCTTTGAATGAGTTAATAAAATTCTACAAGATTTTTGCATGTGCGATAAGTACATGACTAATACCCTTTCATACCATATCAATAACATATATTTTCTTAACTTTTTGCATTCTTATTTTGTTGTTCTTTCTCTTCATTATTCTCCCACTTTTGGTGGTGAAAATTAATCTTATAGTTATTTGTATTGTTACCACGCTTGCAATAATTAATATGACCTTTTCCACGATCACAATTATGACAGTGGCTTCATCCACACGCAAATCTTTTAGTTATTAATGCATTCACTCTAGGAATGAAGTAGAATTAGTTGAACAAGATTCATGCTTTTTCAGAAAAAACTCATTATTTTGTTTAATAACAAGAAGGTATGAAATGAAATTAGAATATTTTTGAAAGCCTTTTTCTCTATATTGTTGTTATATAAGCACATTTGATGTATGAAAAGTAGAGAATATTTTGTCCAATATATCTTCACTAGTAATTATTTCTCCACACTTCATCAATAATTGCTATCATATTCACTTTTCCACGATCACGGTTATGACAGTGGCTTCATCCACACCCAAATCTTTTAGTTGTTAATACATTCACTCTGGGAATGAAGTAGAATCAATTGAATGAGATTCGTGCTTTTTCAGAAAAAAAACTCATTTTTTGTTTAATAAAAAGAAGGTATGAAATAAAATCAGAATATTTTTTAAAGCCTTTTTCTCTATATTGTTGTTGCACGAGCACATTTGATGTATGAAAAGTAGAGAATATTTTTTCCAATATATCTTCACTAGTAATTATTTCTCCACACTTCTTCATCAATAATTGCTATCATATTCACTTTGAGGAATGGATTATTATAATATTTTAGGAATATCTTGATTTTAATCAATATCTTATTTTGTATATAGTCACAAATACAAAATAAAAGAATATTTTAAGTTTTTTTTATTTGTACTTAGGTACTAATTAGACATGAAAGTAATTCGAAATATTTTGAAGTTTACGATTATTTGGTTTTATTACTTTAGGAGCATGTTTTAGATATGGAAAGATAGATAATATATTCTTTTCATAAAGATTAACAAAATTGAGTTAAAAAAGAAGAAAATATATAATAGTAAAAACAAAGAATATCCAGTATTAATAAAAATAAAATATGGAAGAACTTAACTTCAATTTTTCCTCTTCCACTTCAAGTTTTAATTTGTGACTAGATCTTTGAAGAGTCCTTGAATTAGGAAACTCATATATCTTTAATCTCATGATAAATTCTTACTAAAAATATCATATAATAAAGAAACAAATTAATTGAAAAAAAATCTTTACAAAACTTAATATCAGTAATCAGGAAAAGATTAAGATATAAACAAGATAGATACTCACCTTTCTTTTCTACTACACCAAACTGTATACTATTTCAAATCATAGATAGCATAAAAAAGAAACAATTTTATAACTTTTAATCATTTAAAAGAAATATCGTAAAATAATTTCAGTTAAAGTTCATGGTGTGAAAAGTAACTTGATAAGAGTTTAATAAAAGCAAAAAATTGAATAAAATAGATCAAAGTCATCAATATTTAAGCTAGAACCATGAAAACTTGAAAATCTCACTTTTGACTACTCAATTAAAAACCTTAGATCATAAATTGAACTGAAAAGTAAATAAATAAAATTTTTACCAAGAAAACAATATTCAATCCCTCTTCAATAATTATGAAATTTTTAAATAAAAAATTGAGAATTGATTGAAAATATGGGATATATAAATTTAGAAAACAAAAGAAGAACTCATTTTTTTATTAGCTAAATCTAAAAACTCAAACTAGAAAGGTTTTGTCTTAATAACATGTTACAAAAGTAAAATAAGAATATTAGAAAGGTAAATGAAAAGAATCAAAATATCCTGAGAGGCGGTTTTTCTTATTCACAATTATAAAGAATCCTGGTTACAATCATTTATATTACGGCCCCCAAATTCCAAGAAAGAATTAGACATAAATTCAACTAGGATAGTATAAATAATAATTTGTCTCGAAATATAAAATTATATTAAGACCACGACTACTATTATAAAAAAAATGAAGTAATATATCAGTAATAGAAATATATTATATTTATAATAAAAATTTCCTAATATTTTATTTAAAAATATAATATATGTTTATATGTATATATTTATTTATTTATTTATTATATGTTTATATATCGAGTTAGTTTATAATAAAAATGAACCGAGCACCTAATAACTCAAATTTAGCTTGTTTACAATATGAGTAAGATAATCCAATTTGTGTATCACTCATTTGTGTCATGAGTTTGACTTATCAAGTTAAATTTCAAATCAAATTATGAATTGCTCTCAAATTAACTTGACTCATTGCCAACAATTTAAACACCCAAAATTTAACTTTAATTTTGGTATAAAAAATAAGTTAAAAGATTAAAAAATAATTGTGTAAGAAATGTCAACACTAGACAGCATTTTTCATGTCCTTAGCATTGCAAAAGTAGTTAGCTTAATTGTGACTAAAGATGTTTATAGGCTTGAAAGTCTTGGGAACTTACGACTTAGCTTAATAGGCCATTGATCCAATCTATTATTTTATATCATGATCTCAAGCCAATCAAATAAATCGAACCTTTATACATTGCAGTCTAAGTCTAAGCTTGATTAAGGTTAAGTCCAAACTCAAATCGTAATCACATTTATAAAAAAATTTAAAAGTTTTTAAGTTTTTTATTAACAATTCAAAATTAATTAATTTAATATTTTAAATATTATTTTAAATAATTTATTGTAATATATTGTGTGTGTACGTATTTTGAAAAAAAGAACAAAGCATGTAATAATTGATACTATGAGGTAAATATTTTCACCAACAATATTTTTCAGTAAAAGTGGCTATGTAATTACAAGCTTTCCATTTTTTATTAAAAAAAATTGAAGTTGTAAAAGTAGATTTATTTTTCAAAAATAAGTTTATATTCCTATTTAAATATGCATTTGGTTGGTTACTATGAAAGTGAAAGACTAGTTTTTCTAGGGAGAATTGAAGAGGTAATATTCTCTTTTTAATCAATAAACTTGTGCATTTCTTCACACTGACTAGCTATCTTTTATGAGTACTAATTGGGTATTGTTAAAATAAATAAGCTTGATAACTTCAGTTAGCTTTGTTTCAAAATTGGAAAAGAAACATCACTATTAAGGTCACTTTCATATCAACAGTAAAGAAAATCAATGAAAGAGGTAAATTAATATTTTGATTTAAAATTAATTACTAAATATTTTATATAACACAGATTGTTAAATTTAGCTATAATCAGGTATAATAATAGTTTAAAATATTCTTGAAAATAATATTATTATTTTCTATTTATTGTTTGTTTTACTTTCTAATCATCCAAAATCTTTTCTGTTCTCATTATCTTGTCTAGACCAAATTTACGAGGAAAATCAATAGATACTGATCATCAATATCATCTCTTTTTCTTGGATCACACATGAATTGACATTATACAATTATGTATGTCATATAATGTTGTGGATATTTTTGGAACTATACAAATGGGCTGGTAAAAGCTCAATGAACAAGCCTAACTAATAAAGGCCTAACTCAACTAGGATTGAGGTCGCAGGAGCAAGACATCAAGTCATCAAATGTGAACTCAGGTGCCGGCCAATAAAAGTCAAAGTAGTAACCTCAAGTGATAAGGTCTAGCCCATAGCTCAAAGTATGCCCTCCCAGCCATCAGTTCAGAGAAGACCGTTCAATTACTTATTTAATAGAAATCCGTTATCAACCATTGTAACTAATTTATGATTCATTTCTGTTATGGAATATATTGTAACACCCCGGCTACTATAAAAAGGGGGTTGAAATCATTGTAAAAGGGGATGAACAACAATATAATGTTACTCTGCCAAATATGCAAAGAAATAGTATAACCATGGACATAAACATTGCACTCGGCTAAACTACATGAAAAACCTCTCTCTCTCTCTCTCTCTCTCTCTCTTTTACACTTAAATTACAGACCAAATTTTTCCATTAACATTTTGGCCCTAGAAGGAAGGCCCCAAAGTTGCATTCTCTTTGATTTCTTGCTCAACTGCAATGGCTAAAGCAAGAACAACCAAGAGTTCAGATGCTATTGTTGACTAGCCTGAGGATCACATGGAACAACAGTGGGATATGCTACCAATTAGACACTCGGTCCTTCCTATGATAGGCACTTTCACCACCCCCACCATAGGAGTTGCTGCTAGTACGACTCCATTGGCCTCTTGCTAACCTGTTGTAATTATCCCGAGGACTAATGGAGTGCAAACATGGCGTTAACATTAAGAAGCACTAGAGAACACGGTGAGGGAACTAGTTTATGTGGTTAGAGCACTGGCCCAAGCACAAGCCCAGGGCGCACGAAGATAAGTTGAGGTCGTTACCCCCAGAGGGGTACTCCAGTAGCCTAAAAAAGGAGCTCAAGAGGAAAGGTCAACTAAAAGAGAACATTAGCAAGCTAGTTTAGTTCGTTGTTCTAATTTATCGTCGAGGTTGACAGACTACCGAGTTCAAGAAGATGATAGAGAAAAATAATGACGTAAGGGTATGCGTCGAGTGGAAGGCTCAAACAAGACTAACAGGGGGTGTGTTTCAGATCGATACATGCCGGGTCACGAGCATAGTAGAAGCCTAGAATCTCAGATCGCCACTCCCATGACTAAAGAGGTGAAAGGACCCATCAATCCATCAATCATCGATCTCAAGCACAAGACCCGAAGGTGGAAGAGCTGCTTCTGAAGGTACAATAGTTAGAAAAATGCCCTCTAACTCAGGATTGTCGAGACCATTACGAGGAGAGGACACCATTCACTAAGGATATTGAGACAGAGCCTCTTTCTCGCAAGTTTAAGATCCTTAACATCCCGCAGTATAATTGGGATAACGACCCATATGACCACCTGGACACGTTTAATGTCCAGATGGATCTTCAAATGACCAATCCATTAGTCAAATGTCGCGTCTTCCTAACCACCCTTGGAAACATACCTTAGACATGGCTCAGGAGTTTTCTAGCTCGTAACATTCACAGTTGGGAAGAATGATAAAGAAGATTTATTAACCAATATAAGGCACTGAGAAGGCAGTTTGCACCATCCTACTACCTCACAATAGTCTATCAACAGAAAAATAAATCACTGCAAGACCACATCACCTGGTTTAAGTGCAAAGTCAATAACATAGAGAATCACTCGGATGAAAGTATCCTGTCAGCAATCTCAACAGGACTTCACAAGTATTAAAAAACTATACGAAAGTATATACAAGTTTCCAGTAAGGGACTTAGGTGAATTCTATGAGTGAACTGCCAAGGAAATCAGGTGGGAGGAGACCTTTGGCCTAAAGAAGTTCAACCAGAAGGATGAGGCGAATAGCTCTAGCCAGAGCAAAAAGAGAAGCAATGGCAGGAGCAGCAAAGAAAGTCAGAAGGATAGCTCCGATAGCCAGGCCACAAAAAAGGCCAAGAGTGAGCGACCTCAGCGGTCAAGGTCACCATGATAGCTATAGCGTCCTATCAAACACTCAGGATAGGATATTTGCAATAGAGAAGGATAAGGAGGATTTCAAGAATCCCAATCCTATAAGAATTCCCAACAGGCTGAGAAAAAAAGACAAGTTTTGTGCCTACCACGATAAGATTAGGAACAATACTTCAGACTGTTGGGCATTCAAAGACGCGATTGAAGATTTGATCAAGAGAGGTTGCTTGAAAGACAATGTGGTACGACTTGCAGAACAATGACATTAGCAACCCCAGCGGGCTCTTG
The DNA here is from genome assembly GCA_026873985.1 of Saraca asoca. Lineage (NCBI taxonomy): Eukaryota > Viridiplantae > Streptophyta > Magnoliopsida > Fabales > Fabaceae > Saraca > Saraca asoca. The sequence goes on along the minus strand of JANHAO010000844.1, from coordinate 6,469 downwards.
ACCAAGAGTAGGCACCTGCAATGAGAACCATATTCTAATCCTATAATGTTATTTAGAAATTAATAAAAGCACCCATATTTTTCCTCAAATTTTTATATCAATGTTTATTTCTGAACAAATTTTCAGCAAAGAGTTATACAGGAAGCAAGCTACTCTCAGGGTTAACAAAGTTGACTCATGCAAGCTGAGGCATATTCATACGACCTATCTGGGCATACAACCTAACAAATATACATTATCATAGTTTGCTAGCTAAGGCGCGACCTACCTGAGCATTTAACTTCACAAATATACACTGTCATGCTTGACAAATATACATTCTCATGGTTTGCAAGCAAAGGTGCATTAACACAACCTACTGAACATTCAACCTGACAAATATGCATTGTCATGCTTAATAAATATATATTGTCATGGTTTACCAACTGAGGCGCATTTATGTGACCTACTTGGGCACTTAACTCATGTAAGTTGAGGCATATTCATGTGACCTACCTGAGCACTTGACTCATACAAGCTGAGGTGCATTATGTAACCCACTGGGCAACAAGATTGGTAGTTGAGGCATATTCATGTTAATCTAAGTGTCATCGTTTGTGACCTACTGGGCATTCATGTTGATAAATATCCATTCATTTATGGTTTACTAATAGAGTCATGGCCTAAGGAGTCTAGTCTTTAGAAGCTACGCTCTAGTGGGCTGAAAGGTCTACATATGAGGTGAGCAGGTCGTCCATCACTTGATCTTTAGCGGTCTTTGATATCGGTTATCAAAGTCGTCAAATTAGAAATTTATAAAACTAAGCTACCTAACTACTTGTAGTATATGGAAAACTCAGGTCAAACCCAAAGATCATTTGTTAGATGATATCAATCAATTAGGAGCATGTAAATAGGGGGTTGGCAGAAACTAATCCTATGCTACACTAATAGAAACTGAAACAGAAATAACAAAGCAATTAGCCAAGAGAATTAACTTGAGATTAATGCTTACTTGATTTCTAAATGTTCATTCAATTGTTAATCATTTCTATGGCTTAAAATCACAAACAAGAATCCTTGACAATGATTAATGAGTCTAATCAAAACTCAGCCACAAACAATCCATGAAATCTTAATGCATTACTTGGTTTTCCTATCCTCTTCTACAAGTGATTATCAAGATCTTAATAACCATATTAATATCTAAATTAAATGGATCCATTCAACTCAGATACCACAATAAAAATAAAGAGGAAAAGATGAGAAATAACAAATAAATGAATGGAAAAATGATACTAGAATCTCAGCATTAAACTTTAAGTAGCAGCCCCTTAAACTTGGTTACAAGATCAGCCTTTCATGGTAGGCCAAAATACACAGGAAAAAGGGAGAGTAAAAGCTTTCTCTCTACCCCAAAAACTACCTTAAAACACACACTAAAACTAAGCTAAAAATTGAATGAAAAATTTCAAGCAAAATGGTTTTGTCTGGGTCAAAAGTAGAGAAGCTAGTTGCATAGGTGAGTAAGCAAATGATGGTTGATTGAGATGGTAGCCTCTGCCATTACATGTTGGGGGCTCAATGCAAACTACTTTCCCTCCTTTTCATGCTCTCTTTTGGGTCTCTATTGGCTAGTTGCGGGCTAGAGCAAAGGGTGTTGCAATTGGGCTCAAGCTCATGTCAATTGGGCCCAAAAAAGTCTAATTCTGCATTAGCCTATTTTATCAACATTCTACCCTTCATTTGCAGCTTAGTTTTGATGCCTAATTTGATCATTTAAGTAAGGGAAACCTTCATATGAATTATGTATTTATGTGTTAGCTTCCATTTGGGCCTAGTTTCATGTCAATTGGACCTCTATAACTTAATTTATTATCTTTTGAATGCACAGAGGTCAGCTGCTCGGGATAGGGCTGGACAGCCTTTTGATTTTGAATTCAACTCCAATTTTGGATAACCAATTGTGTGATTCAGCTTTTGCAGTCTCATGAAAGTTGTACATATATCTCTTAGATTTCCTACAAGACAAAAATCACATCAATTGGATAAGTGTAGCTTAAGATATACTCAGAATACAAAAACTACTCAATTATGTAGAATTATGCAAATGATGCTAATTGACACAAATTCACAAATACACTCTAACTCAGCTGGAAGTAAATCATTTTGGCCCTTAAAATGCTAAGTATAAGGATAAATAAATGCATCAATTATTGTGTTATTAGTCTCCATGACCCATGAGCTGCTTTTTCTTCTAATCACACCCTCAGCAGGAGAAACTCCAACTGCAGACCCCATACCCTTATTGGAAGAAGCAGCCTTCGTGGCTTCCTTGAAGCCCTTTGTGGCCTCAAAAGCATCCCCACCAAAAAAAGAGAAGTCTATCTTTGGGTGCTACTCCCACAAAGTGTACAAGAAGAAGGTAAAGGTTTCAAATTCTGCATTTTCTTTCGCTTTTGCAACCAGCACAGTGGTCTCTACCTTAACCCAAGCGACCTCTTCTTTTTCCAAAGCAACTTCTTCCCTGGCCACCTCATACTTCTTCTTAGCAGCCTCAGCTCGCTGCACTACCGCATCTAGTTTGCCCTTTACTTTTGTTAACTCATCAACTACTTTATTGAGGTCTGATGTAAGGCGGGATGTGACGGCCTCACAATTTGCCACCATGCAAGATAGAGCTTCCTCAGCTTCTTTTTTAATGGCCTCAGCCTTTCTTGTTCTGTCCTTCAACTCTAACGCCTCTGCAGTTGTGGCAGCCAAGTCGCCCTCTAGTCTTTACTTCCCCTCATCCCAAGCTAGGAGCTTGTCCCTCAACTATATTGCTCCTAACACGCTTTAAAAAATCAAATGGTCAAGTTTGATTACAAAAAGGCAAAAGAACCAAGGTGAAAAAACTTTACTTACCTGCAGGCCATGACAAGCTATATGGCCTATCAATCCCTCACCCTTAAACTCCTCGAACTCTAATGCTCTAGGGCGAGGCCCCAGGATCAACTCCACATTCTCTTAGAGGAAGTCATAATACTCTCATGTCTTTGGGCCAAGACTGGTAGGTCTCTCCTCGATCTCAACCTTAGGTGCCACATGTTCTGAAGTGGCAACAACTCTCTTCCCCTTGTCTATTCTTTACTTTTTGGAAGGGGGCTTGGATAGGGGTGCGACCTCAACCACCTCGATCATCTCAGGATGTGAGGTGGGAACTAGCACCTGTGAGGATGCTACTACCAAGACAAGAGAAGATTGACTTATAGTAATAGGAGCTACAGTAGCATCAGAAGCCGATGAGATCTTGGCAACAGCATGGTCTGCAGACTAAGCAGAATGAGGGGTTGGTGGCCTTCAAAGGATAAGCTTCACCATGTTTTAATAATCTTGAAAGTTTGCTAGGCTGACCTCCCTAATTTAGCGAGCTCTAATTTCTCTTGTGATATTTAAAGCCGGAGTAAGCTTGTGTGAACACGGGAGATCCTCGTCAAATTTGAGATCATTTTTTAGATCATCCACAAAAGTGAATTGACCCAACACTTCAACCTCCTTAGCCCCAAGCGTTGGTTTCTCCTTGCTAACCATATCTACAAAATGAAACAGAATGTCAAAAAATATATATAATAAGTACATAAATTCATGGAAGCTCGCATGTCCTCAACTCGCTTACCAAGAGTAAGAACGACGCCAAAGTTGTGAAGATAACAAAAAATCGAGCAAGAAACATAAAACCAGTGGATTTTGTAGTTCCCCACATTAGATTTTCCCTTAGCATCACCCTGTGGCAAAATTCTCTTATGCTTGATCTAGAGACCTAAGAGATAATATAACCCATCTCCCTAAGTTGTGCCCTTGATGCTATAAAGATAGCAAAAAACCCTTGTAGAAGGTGGAAAGAGATTATTCCTAAGGTAAACTAGTGCAAGGAAGGTGAGTTGGGAGTAAAAATTTGGTGAGCTGGAAAGGGCAGAGTTTCAATTTGTTCAACAAATCAACAATATAAGGATGAATTGGGAACCTAAGCCCAGTAGCAAGATGATAAGTGCTAATAGCAATAAATCTTGAAAGAGGATAAGCTGCGTGGTCATTGGGGGAAGGTGCCATGATGCAGTAACCCTTGGGGAATAGGCATAATTTAACAATGCTCTTCAGTTCATCAAGCTTGATGGTCGAAGATTGGTGATTAAACACTACGCTAGCTGGAGACCTCTCACTCCCAGCAACCTATTGCCCCTTAATGGGGTTAGGACGAGCAAAAAACCTTTCAGTGACCTCACCACTCCCAGAGGCTGCTTTATCTATGGAACGCATCAACTCCTCACTTCGGGATGGGGAGTTAGAATCATCAGCACTCCCCACCTGGTGACTTCAACATCTATAACTGCCATCTACACAGAAGGAGGAATAGTCAGGTCGCTTCAAGTAGACCATACCTAAAAGCTAAAACTTCTATCTGCTAGATAGGGAATTTCCTATACAACAAGTCATATACGCCTCATCACCACATCTAAGACAGACCACTCAAAACATAGGAGGCTCGACTAATGAGCTCGTTAGGTCACCAAACCTGAAAAATAAGTAGAAAGCTAGACTCTACAATTTGCGACCTTAAACTATAGGCATTTTATCAAACAGATGGCATGCCAGTTTCCACAAACAACAGAAGGAATGCAAACAAGCATACAACAAAATCAATCAGCACATAAAAAGTCCTAGTAACTAATGAGCACGTACCGAACTCTCCAAGCAACAAAGTATTAGAAATCCACAAAAGCAAGACACTAGTGAAAGTAAAAGCTTAGAACTAAGGAAGTGTTAAAACTTGCCATACAAATGAAGCAAGATAAATTCTAAATAGAATGATTGAACTCTGACAACCTGAATCCAGAGACTACTATTGCAAACTGGGTGAAGCAGAAAAAATGAAGAATCATGGTGGCTGTCTGAGAGCTTAAGAAGCAAGCAAGAAGCAAAAGTGCTGGTTTTCAAAAGTGAGAAGGAAAAGAGGGTTTTTCTCACCTTATAAAACTCAATCGGCCTCACCGTTAGATCTGGAGACTAATCAACTGCCCTCGATCTAACGGTCCAACAAATAGTAAGGCTTAGTCATCGTCACGCTAACGGTTATAAGAAGATGCAAGCAATAAATGCGATAATGATAGTATGAGCTGGCATAGATGGAACGATGGGACGAAAGTTTAAACGACAAACGTTGCAATTGCTAGCTTTTACTAGCAAACTACAACTACCAATCCACAGATCACACTGAGAGCTGGGGGCTAATGTTGTGAGTATTTTTGGAATCACATAAATAGGCTAGTAAAAGCTCAGTGGACAAGCCCAACTGATGAAGGCCTAATTCAACCAAGATTGAGTTCACAAAAGCAAGGCATCAGATTGCCAAATGCAAACTCTGGTCACTAGCCAAGAAGAGTCAAAGCAATAATCTTAGGTTGTTAAGGACGAGGTCTAGCCCATAGCATGAAACATGCCCTCCAAGCAATCAATTCAAAGAAGATCATTTAATTGCTTATTTAATAAGAATTTGTTATTAACCGTTGTATCCAATTTATGATTCATTTTTGTTATGGAATATATTATAACACCCTGGCTACTATAAAAAGGGAGTTGAAATCATTATAAAAAGGGACGAACAACAATATACTGTTACTCTGCCAAAATATGCAGAGAAATAATATAACCATAGACATAAGCCGGCTAAATCATGTTAAAAACCTCTTGATGTCTCCCTGTTCTCTCTCTCTCTCTCTCTCTCTCTCTCTCTCTCTCTCTCAAATTGCAATTTGGGATTTTGAACTTACGTTGACCGGGTTTTGCCGTCAACATATAATATATGAAACATTGTTGGTTAATTCTAATATTTATAAATTATATGTGAAGAATATGAAATTGTTAATTAATTATATTATGTTGATGATAAGTTATTAGAAAATTTATAAAAATAACAAAATTTATATGCTTCTTTATATATATATATATATATATATTAGTCACTCTTTTAATATTAATTCTCACCAAGTGTAGAATAAAATGAAATTGAAATCTATGACAAATATTTGTCTATTATAATTAAAATAAAATTTTCATTTTTTACCAAATAAACTATGTGACATTCTATTTCTTTGTAATATTATATAATTTTTTCTTGTATTTTGATATGTTATTTATGATATTTAATAATGCAAGGTAATAACATGTCAAATAGCTAATCCTGGACTTTAACTGTTTGGTAAAATTAGCTGATAAGCTAGCTGAAAGCTTATAAGCTAAAAATTAGTTGAAAGCTGTTAGCTGATAGTTGTTAAGCTAGCTTATTAGATTAGAAGTGTTTAGAAAAAGTAGCTGTTAAGCTAGTTAGTATGTGTAAAATGACATAAATGGATATGTTTATATAATTTTGAAAAAAATAATTTTTATGAAATAAAGGATATTATTTTTATTATAATTTTTATATTTAATATTTAATAAATAAAATATTTTT
>JANHAO010000843.1:0-37582 GCA_026873985.1 Saraca asoca | reverse complement strand
TTCTCACCACGGGCTTCATCTTACGTATGCAATACACGATGAATGCAATATAAGATGAATGTACAACCTTTATATCCATTTCACATAATGTATAGTTCTGGATGCGATAGGACTCAATCAAATTGGCCTAGGGCACCCATCCAAACTAACAGATAGAGTATCAGATAGACTTACATCATGACTCAAATCCAGCAAACAAGAGGGGCCCACCCGCAGAAAGCTATCTGCAAGAGCCGATTTATAGAAGATTAAATTATCTTGTACATTTAATATTTAATATAACTTATTTATAGCATGTAAAATTATACTCGTAACCTCTCAGCCTATATAAATAGGATAGAAGAGACTACTGTAAATAACTTTGAGTGGAGATACTGAAACTCTGTAAAAATTTCTCCAAGAAGCAATAACATTACCATGGACATAGGGTCCAGTATTGTCTATATTTGGCCAAATCACATTAAAAGCTTTATGTTTCCTGTTGTTTCTCTCCTTTTTTCTTGCTTCTGCCCTCATATGAGCTGTATTTGTAATCAGATTGCAGTTTGAATCCCAAAAGAACCTCTTCTGTTGGCTGAATTCTGACAGAATCAAAATCCACCGTCAACATGTTGGTGTCGTCTGTGGGGATTCATCTGTTTTCTGATTTTTTTTTGCTGCAATGGCAAAAAAAAAGAACTACCAGTGCTTCAAATGCATTAGTTAGTCCTCCAGAAGATCATATGTCCACAAAGGACTCCTCTATTGCCCTTGCCGTAGGTGTTACCCCTGGCTTGCTCCCAGCTAGTTCTTTTCAACCCGTCGCCGTTGCCAACAGCACTGATGGAATACAAACCTAGCTCTAATGTCAGGAGAGACTAGAGAATATGATGAGAGAGTTGACTAGAGCAGTCACAATGCTAGCACAAGTGCAAGCATAGAGTGTGCAGAGGCAGACTGAGATTGTGATGCCTGGGAATGCTCACCAGCAACAAGCTGGATGTTCGAGTAGGGCCTATCGAGAGAATTCCCTAGCTTATCATTCGTAAGAACAATCTCCAAGTCACAACTCTCTTGATCATGAGGGTCAAAGGGTCCAGCAATCCTCTAGCCAATAGTTCAGAGCATGGGACCCATTGCTAGAAGAATTGTATCAAAAGATGATCTGGTTAGAAGAACGTCTTCGAGCTCCTAATGACCGAGCTCGTTATGAGAACAAGTCACCGTTCTCCATAGAGATCGAGGCTCAACCCCTCCTCTTCAAACTCAAAGTCCCTGCTATTCCTTTGTACAATGGGGATATTGACTCTTAAAATCATTTGGATGCATTTAATATTTAGATGGATTTGCAAATGATCGATCCTCTGGTTAAGTGCTGAGTTTTCTCTACTACATTAGGAGGTGTACCTTGGACCTGGTTTAGAAGTCTTCTAGCTCGCTCAATGTGCAGCTGGAAAAAGTGTCAATAGAAGTTCAAAGATGAAACCATTTGAAGAAATCATGCTAGCAACGATCTCCATGAGACTCCGCAAAGATAAAAAGCTATACAAAAGTTTGTACAAGTCTCCAGTAAAGGACTTAATCGAGTTCTACGAATGAGCTGTTAAGTAGATTAAGTGGGAAGAAACATTTGGCTCGAAAAGTCTGAAACGAAGTGTGAGAAGGGTGGCTCCGCCCAAAGTAAGAAAAGGGGCAATGTAGATCGAGGCGACCACTCTGACATGCGGACTATGAAGAAGTCCCATAGGCCCAAGGAAGAGCAACCTCAGCCCCCAACTCATCATGAGTAATACAGCATCCTATCAAATTTCCAAGACAGAATATTCATGACAGAAAGGGACAGAGAGGATTTCGGCATACCCGCACCTTCTAGAATTCCCTATAGGGGAGGAACCAAGAAGAGTTCTGCGCTTACCATAATAAAATCGGCCATGGAAACTTTAACTACCGAGCTTTCAGGGACCCGTTCGAGGACCTAATCATGAGATGCCATTTAAAGGAATATGTAGTGTGACCTGTAAGGCAACGGTCTCAGTTTCCCTAGCAAAATCTCAACCAAGAGCCCGAGGGCCCAGTCAAAATTGTACATTGACAATGTACTTTGAATTCAAACAAGAATTTTAAAAATTTCCCACTATCTCTGTCAAAAGAAATTTTATTTACTGAATGGCTAAGTTCTTTTGTAACTCTTTACTACACAAGTCTGTTTAAGACCTTTACTATCGGATGTTCGTGGTTTCCGCAGCTTGCATGTGGTCAACTTTTTCAAGCAATATATGAAACTCATTATCCAACTGTGACCATCGATCCAGCTGAGGCGTGGAGATGCTCAAAATAAACTCATCTAACTAGTTGAGTTATGGGCTTACTGAGGCATGGAGATGCTCAAAATAAACTCATCTAACTAGTTGAATTACGAGCTCGCTAAGGCATGGAGATGCTCAAAATATACTCATTATCCAACAAAGACTTCGATTCAATTAAGGCACGGAGTCGCTAAAAATAAACTCATTTGTTTTAGCAAAAAAAGTTGTCGACATAAGTTAAAATTCATACAGGCAGCGGTGTGCTGCTGTACAATCTTTAAGGCATAACTTTTGTGTGATCAGGTTTATAGCTCTCATGGGACCCATATGAGCGTTACTCGCTCATAGCCCATCGATATCTGAACTTATTAATTGAAATGCGATCGATTGGCCATCTGAATATTTCGTTCAATTGCGACTTGCAAAGATTTGTGCAGCCGCTCATATAAGCAGAATATTCAACATAATGTAACACTTACAAAGAGTTCATTCATTAAGAAACATCAACGAGGTGGGATTACATTAGAAGGCTCAAAGTACATCGAAGTACAATGCCTATAACTATTGTTTCCACGAATAGGAGACTAGTCTTCAGAAGCCGAACCTCGACCAGCAAGAGGATCGGGGGGCTCACTAAATCCCCGATCTTCTTTTTCCAAGTAGCCTCCTTAGCTAAAAGCTCTTCCTCAGCCTTACCCCTAGGATTGAGAATTCAAAAAAGTGCCAAAGGATGCAATTGGGAGGGATGTGTCTCATGGTGAAATTGTGAGGAAGTAATCCAGGGTCAGCATAAGAGTCCTTCACAGCTAGCTAAAAGAGCTATCCACATGAGTCACATACAGTAGGCCATTCACGCCTCTTAATCCCTTGCAGTAGGCTATGCACACCTTAAAGTACTTCATCGAAAGCCAAACCACCAAAAGCATGTGAAGCTTAGTTAAGGCACCCATCCAGCTTTTCTATGGAGAAAAAGGAAGGCCATCAGGCTTTAAATTGACCAGCCTGATCTTTTGGAAAATTCAGAGGATATCTGACTGCTCTTGATTAAACGGTTTAGGAAGAAATGAAATTGTCATGCCAACAGCTGGGAACCATAAATAGGAAAAAGGGTATAGCTTGGAACAGACGAATTGAAAGATTTGAATTCAAAATGACAAGTCGACAGAAACTGCAGGCAAAGATTTTGACTACAAAGTGAAATTTTAACTCCTAATCTACAAAGTGAACTGAGAGTTGGGGGGCTTATGTTATAGGCAAAATCCGATCTCACATAATAGAGAAGCAAAAGCACAATGAAAACTGAGAACCAATTAAAGACAGCTTAACTCGCTAAGATTGCACCAACTCGCTAACCGTGAGGTTGAGATGCGAACAAAGCCCAAAGAAATAGCTCGTTAGAGCTCACCTCGCCAAGAGCGAAGCTCGCCTTGTTGGAAAAAAGCCAACAGCGACCCCAAGCCAAGTATTTCAACTCACGAGACAGGCACGATGCCCAACCAAAGACTCGACAAGATAGAGTATCAGATAGACTTATATCATGACTCAAATCCAATAAACAAGAGGGACCTACCTATAGAAAGCCATCTGCAAGAGAATATTTGTAAAAGATTAAATTGTCTTGTATATTTAATATTTGATGTAACTTATTTACAGTATGTAAAATTATACTTGTAACCTCTCGGCTTCTATAAATAGGAGGGAGGAGACTACTGTAAATAACTTTGAGTGGAGATACTGAAACTCTGTAAAAATTTCTCCAATAAGCAATAACATTACTGTGGACGTAGGATCCGATATTGTCCGGATTTGACTGAACCATGTTAAAAGCTCTTTGTTTTCTGATGTTTCTCTCCCTTTTCCTGTCTTTTGCCCCATATTAGTTGTATTTATAATCAGATTGCAGTTTGAGTTCTAGAATAACCTCTTCTATTGGCTAGATTTTGGCAGAATCAAAATCTATCGTCAACATCTTCTAAATCATAATTAGATATTACTAATTATATATTGATAAATATTTTATTTTTATATAAATATAATTATTTATTTATATAAAAATTATTTAATACATACAAAAATAATTTAAATTGAAATCTATTAATAAATTTATATTGAAAATTAGATGTAAATAATTTTATTAAATATTTTTTCTTAAAATAGGTAATTTTCATGAAGAATGAGAATGCATAAAATTTATCAACATGGTCTATAATTTAAAAATTACAGAATATATGATTAAAATTATTTAAATATTAACTTATACAATTCATTGAAATATTAAAATAATTTTAATTTTAATTTTTATTATTAAATATATAAATATAATATTATCAAATTATAAATTAAAATCATTTTAATAATATTAAAATAGATACTAAAATTATATTACTTAAATAAATAAATTATTTAAATATTCAAAAATCAAAATCAAAATATTGTTTGATAATTCTAAAGATTTAAATAATAATTTAATAATAAAATTAAAAAATATAAATTAAAAATTGAATAATTAAATAAATAATTTTTTGTTAAAATAAATAAATATAAAAATTTTATTCAAAAATTTGAATTATTATTAAAAGAAAACAAAAAAAAATATTTTTTTTTCACTTATCTGTTTTAATAGGTGGAAGACATTTGTTACTTAATAATATTTGAATAAAAGTAAATGTTATGCGTTTTATAATTTTAGAAACATAAGTAACTTGGGATTTTTTATTTTTTTTTTTGGCCCAAGCCATGAGATTGACATACATCAATTATCCCAACACACCACGAGACAAAAGCGAGGTCCTTTTGCCTATTTATATTTTTCGGTAAAAGAAAGGGCCCATTGGGGCAAGAAGACAGAAAGGGGATACTGGTCATTCTACTTTTCAACCTCTTTCATTGACGCGGAGGAGGGAGTTTGGAGAAAAATTGTACATATAATTTTTTATAAGTTTTTTTTATAAAAAATTATATTTTTAATAATTTTTTAAATATATATGAAAATAAAAAATTTTAAAAAATTATGTAACTTTGGCTAATAAAATTATAGTTTTTTATGTACTCGCTGTATGTAAAATTTATATATATAATTTTTATAAAAAGTTTAGTTTTTTGTTAAATTTTCATAAAAATTCACCAAATAATTTTTGAGCATGTATGTTAACATAATGCATGAATAAAATGTTAAAACTTCTAAATTTTGTTGACAGTGTTTCACTCAAGTGCATAGTTCTACTGCAACATGCTATTGGTGCTAAAGTGCAAAATCATATTTAAAAAAAATGTTGCACTTTTTAAAAATAATCAAATTAACGTGTTACTACATGATACTAGAGATTTTCTTCACTCTTCCAGAACTTCTCGATTTTTATTTTTTTAGAACTCAAAGTTATATATTCCAAAAAAACGAAAATTAGAGAGGAAAAATAATTAATTATGTCATTTGATAATGATATGCCCATGCAAACAGGAGTAATAATATTTGTATTTGTATTTGACTCTTTAACAAATATTTTTATTTTCAAGAAAAATACTTTGATTTTTCCTTGGCTTTTAATGAAATTACATAGATTTTAGTTTTAAAATTTACACATACCTTTCTTAAAACATAAAAGATACTATACTTAAATTTAAATTTAAATTTTTTATCAAGAAAATAATGAAAAATAATTATAAATTTAAATCAAATAATGTAACATATTTTACATAACTTATGATTAAATATATGATTTGATTAGTTTCAAACAGTTACAAAATTATTACACATCAAAATTTGATTCTTTGTCAATTATATTTTAATCATTTAAGTTTAACCTTGTTGACGGTGAAATTCGGTTCATACGGAGGAATCAAACATTTGCCAACGAGGAGAGATTCGGTGGACTCCTATCCTACAACCTGTTATAGAACTCAGAGGAAGGAGAAGAAGAAAGCACAGTAGGCGGCATAATTTTTTAATGTGATTCGGTCAAATTCGGGTGGCACCAGACCCTACATCCACGACTGATTTTATTACCACATAATAGTCATCTCTTTGTACAATGAGAGGGGTTTTTCAATAGGAGGAGGTGAGGAAGAAGATGAAGTTCTGGTTGTCCCCCCTCCTTGTTTATAGAACTAGGGGGTACAAATATAATTTAATAAAATATAAATATGTTACATTATGTAATAAATGTAAAAGACATCTTAGACTTCTGCAAATCGGCTACTATAGGTTGTTTTCTGCGGGTGGGTCCCATGAGTTGACATTTGCTGAAGAGATGCTAGAGCTTTCCTTTGAGGTTTAGTGTTGAGAGGAGCTAGTTGAAGCAGAGTGTTAGCTGAGACTGTGACCATGCGAGGTGGAAAGGTGGCTGAGACTACGACTACGCGACCATGCGAGGTGGAGAGGTGGAGAGCAGAGTGCTAGTTGAGACTGCGACTATGCGACCATGCGAGGTGGAGAGGTGGCCTGGATGACTTAGCCCCTTTTAGTCATGATTGGGCTTTTGCCCGCCCACTTCACATGACACTAGAAAATGCTAATAACAAACCTAAATATATATTTTATCATAAAATATTTAAAATATTTTATATTAATAGATTTAAATTGTGTAATTATTTTTATCATCATTTTTAATAAAAATTTAAATTTAGATTTAAGTCTACCATTCTTTTTTATATTTTAAAAGAGATCTAAGTAAATTTTGAAATTAAATAAAAGAGTTGTATAATTATATGAAAAGTGAGAGGAAATCAAAATATTTTTCTTTTTTTTTTATAACGACAAAGTGATAAGTCATTAAATATATACATACAATATTCTGAATACAATCCAAAATATTGATATAAAAAAAATATAAAACTATCATAAAATATCACTGCACCACTAAAATTATTCCCAACCAGCAGGAATAAATGTGTTATAGCTTGGGCAGGCTCATACTTTGACTCTAAACCTTTTAGCTGATAAAATTAGATGAATGTTATTTATTTATTTATTTTTAATTCAAGCAACCTTTTAGACCAAAGATCAAACTAGATGAATGTTATTTGATTTTTTCCATTCAAGCAAAGTTTTAGACCAAATTTATTATTAATTTCTTTTTATAAATAGAGTTGATACATTAGTCAAGTCCACATGCATGGATGAAGGAAATACTTAACGAAATTGTGACGCAACTTTTACTAATGACTCTCCACTTGTCACCTAATAAATACCAAATTAACATTCATCATTATCCAAATCTCGTTCTTCATATCCACTTCGCCCGTATCGTTTGTTTTTATTTTATTTTTTTAACATCAAAGTCAAAATCTGTGGGTATGGGATAAGCTGACGCCTTTTGTTTTTTTTATAATCTATTACTTTTCCTTGGAAAAATATACGAATATTATCCATGCCAATCACATAATTGCAACAAGACAAACAATGAGATAGGGACTACCAATTTGCAAGTTCAGAAGATAAAATAAAAAGATTGCATATTACAAATTAACCCCTTAAATTTTTTTTTATGTCGACTTACTTCTTGAGCGTACAAAACGTGCAAGGTGATTATTTGATGTAATTAGTGTATCTCCTTTGTTAAAACAATAATGCTACACTGACTTTCTTATACTAACGTTCTTAACGTTTTCTTACAAATTGACAGAATTCAAAATTTTATATTCCATTCATTTATGAAAGGAAGTAAATGGATAATAGCAATAATAAAATGGATTAAGAATTATTTTTTTATTAAGATGTGGTATGATTAATCAATGAAAGATGTGTAGGAATATAAACAAATCGAGTCATTCATGAACATTGAATAATTTGAGATTGGCTCGAAAAATATTTTCACTTGAGTTCAACTTAAACCAAAGGTTACGTATTATTCAATTAAAAATGTTCAGAACCTAAGCAAATTTCATAATAAATATTTTTTTATATTATATAATATTAATATTATATATAAAATACTAAATATATATCGAGAAATTTTCACTTCAAAAAATAACATATAAAATTTATTTGTTTTCATGATAAAGGAATAATATTGTTTGTTTAAATTTGTTTAGACTCATTTAAATTTGTGTTAATTTCAATATCGAGTTTACAATTTTTAGAATTATTATTTATAAATTCGTGCTTAAATTGACATAAATTTAAATCAACTCATGTACAATTTTAGAGATATTTAAATGAGCACATATAACATATCTAATTAGTCTAATGTAACAATTAAACAAGTTTTGTGAAATTAATTTATACACTATCATTTCAATTAAAAGAGTTTAATTCTATTCTCAAAATTGTAATCAATATCATGATGTTATGGATATTTTTAGATTTATGCAAACGGGCTGACCAAAGTCCAATAGATGAGTCCAATCGAACAAGGTCTAGCTCGTTCAAGACTAAGGTCGTTGAACAAAGAAACCAAATCGCCAGCCGTAAGCTCAGATTGGAAAACAAAGGTTAAGGTAGTGGCTCCACGTCAATTGATAATGAGCTTCAGCCCGCTGGTTGAAATATGCTACCTTAACCATCTTCCAGAAAAATCACTTTGATTAAATTATAGAACGGGACTAATTTACAAATGTCAACTTACATGGCCAACTTGTGTATAACAATTTACAGGAATCAACTTGTAATTAGCTTATTATTTTCCTTTTTTGGAACACACCAAGATTGTACATTTCAGTAACTATAAATAGGGATTAAGATTATTAGGAGAGCAATTGGAGACTGAGAAAGCTAATTTTAGACAGAGAACACACTCTGTAAAATATAGAGAAAAATTGTATACTATATACTCTACACTATGTAAGTATATTCTGAGAAATAACATTATCGTGGACATAGGGGTCGATCAACCGACTCTAGCCAAATCACGTTAAAAATTCTCTACTCTTCCTGTTCTTCCCCTCGCCTTCACTTTCATCCTTTCTTACTTACACAACCGAATTGCAGTTTAAGGTTTACTAAACTTTTCTGGTTGACAGAATTTGGGCTTACCAAATTCCACCGTCAACATTTTAATGCTAGAAAGAGGGCCCATACTGTATTCTGGTTAATGTTTCATACAACTGCAATGGCTAGGGGAATAACTACCAGAAGTTCAAATATTCCAATTAATCAATCGGAAAGTCATGTACAATAGCAGAAGGAACCAGTCATTCCTGTGGAAGATGCTTTTGTCGGTCCTGCTACAGGTATCACCATTGGCTTGCCCGCTCATCCCATCGCCAACTTACTGTTGTCATTTTCGTGATTGACGAAATGCAAACATTGCGCCAATGTCAGGCAACATTTGATAACACAAAGAAATAATTGACCGAGGCAGTTAGGGTGTTGACACAAGCATAAACCCTGGGCACACAAAAGCAGGTTAAGGTCACTGCACCTAGAGAAGAACATCGGCGCGGTGATTCAACTCACTCCTCACACTCCTAGACAAGATCGAAGGTCTACTGAACTCGTGAAGGCTATGATGGACAACGATGTGCAAACTCCCATTGAGCGTAAGGCTCTAATAGGACTAGTCAATGACATACCTTAGGTTGCCAGTCCTACGATCAAAGAGGTAAAAAGAGCTAACAAACTTCCAGTCGGAGATCCAAGACACGAGATCCGATGGTAGAAAAGCTGCTCCATATGGTAAAACAATTAGAGGAGCACCCTCGAGCTCAAGGTAGCCACAATCCCTACAAGGAAAGGACTTCATTTACTAGTCAAATAGAGAAGTAGCCTCTCCCTCGCAAATTCAACATCCTTGTGATCTCACAGTACAATAAGGATAGTGATTTATATGACTACCTAGACGTATTCAATGTATAAATGGATCTTCATACAACCAATCCCTTAGTTAAATGCCACATCTTCCCAGTTACACTTGGAGACATACCTCAAACATGGTTCAGAAGTCTCCTAATTTACAGCATTCATAATTGGGATGAGTGCTAAGAGAAATTCATCAGCCAATATAAGGCACTGACAAAGCAGCTCACACCACCCTGCCACATCGCAACAGTCTTTCAGTAGAGGAATGAATTACTAAAAGACTACATTACGCAATTCAAGTATGAGGTCTACAATGTGGAGAATTCATCCAATAAGAGTATCCTAACAACGATCTCAGTGAAACTCCCCAATGATAGAAAGCTATATAAGAACATATACAAATCTCCAGTAAGGGATCTGGGCGAGTTTTACAAATGAGCTGCAAAACAAATTAGGTGGAAAAAGATCTCTGGTTCAAAGAAGTTCGATCATAAGGTCGAGGCAAACAACTTTAACCAGAATAAAAAAAGAAGTAACAGTAAAAATGGCAAAGGCAGTTTTGATAACCAGCCTGTAAAAAAGGTCAGGACTGAGCAACTTGAGTATCAAGGTCACCATGACAACTATAGCATACTATCTAACACTCAAGAGAGGATATTTACAACAGAAAAGGATAAAGATGACTACGAGACACCTAGCCCCGTAAGAAGTCCTCATTAGTGCAAAGACACAAGCAAGTTTTGCACTTATCACAATGAGGTTGGGCACAATACTTCAGATTACTGGGCACTCCAAGATATAATTGAGGGTCCAATCAAGAAAGGTCGCTTAAAAGATCATGTGGTGCGACCAGCAAGACAGTGACCTTGGAAACCATGATAAGGTCCCAAGCAAAAACAAACATATGCTATATGATTCTGTAATGTCATTTAAAAATTAGTAAAAGCATCCAAGTTTTCCCTTAAAATTGTCATAATTGTGTGTTGAACAAGATTTCGACAAAATACTATACATGATGGAGCTGAAGTTCCCTGAGTTTGGAATGTAGGACATCTGCTCACCCCCTTTCACAAGAGGACCTTTAGGAGCCGTCTAGGGAGCAACTTTCTTAGCCACCCCTGTTGACACTCCAAAGACAAAATCGTAAGAAGCCATCTAGGGAGCAACTTTCTTAGCCATCCACGTCGATACTCTAAAGTGAACAATAACTCAACATACATATGACCAACTCCTAAGTACCGCATGCATGCAACCATCTACTCAGCATGCATGCGACCTCTTACACAACACGCATACGACCTCTTACTCAACACGCATGCAACCAACTCCTAGGCACCGCATGTATGCAATTGTCTACTCAGCATGTATACGACTAACTCTTAGGCAACGTATGCATGCAACCTCTTACTTAGCACGCATGCGACTAACTCCTAGGCATCGCATGCATGCAACTATCTACTCAGCATGCACATGACCTACTCTCTTAGCACTATATGCATGCAAACTATTACTCAGGTGCTATGATGCTCAAACTCATTATCAGCTGAGGCACTCTGATGCTTAAATTTATTATCAACTGAGAAGTATTAATATGACTAATTGATCATTCAACTTAATATTTTATTTAGTTGTGATTTACAAGAATTTGTGTCAACCTATATATTATCATCTGAGACATACAAAACAGCCAACATGACACGCAGGAATCATGAAAAAAATTCATTTATTAAAAATCTCATTCAACGAGGTGAATTTACATATAAAGATTCAAAAGTATAGATCAGAATAAGCCTACAGTTATCATGTCCTAAAGGGAAGGCTGGCTTCAAAGAATTGAACCACAGTAAGCTGGAAGATCAACGAGCAAGCCAATCGCTCTAGCTTTTCCTTGTCCTCTTTAGTTAAAAACTCCTCCCTCAACCTTATTGCCCCCAAGGTACTTGGAGAAATCAAACGATTAACTCAACCATGTAAGGAGGCAAAAGAACATAGCTAGAAGGGTTGAATTCCATAGTAGAACCATGAGGAGGTTATGAAAATTATGACAAAACTTCTCAGAATCCTCAGAGAGGAATTGTCCATAGGAACTTCCTATGCAATAGGCTATACATGCCTTATAGCACTTCATCAAAGATTTAGATCATTAGAAACATGGGGGGGCTTAGCTAATGCACCAATCAGGACATTCTGTGGAAAAGGAAGAAGGTTTTTTCACATTTTATATAGACTAGTCTAACTTCATCGATGAATCCTGAGACTGTCCAATTGCCATTGATCAAATGGTCTAACAAAAAGTAAGGCTGCCACACTAACAGCTATAAAACATGCACATTAAATGTATGATCTAGTGCAGATAAAATAGTAAGACAAGAAGTTTGAATGATGGCATTGCAAATTATAATCATCAGCTTTTGCTAGCAAACTTCAGCTCCCGGTCCGCAGAATGAACTGAGAGCCAGGAGGGCTAATATTATGAGTATTTTTGGATCTATGCAAATGGCTGACAAAAGTCTAATAGATGAATCCAATTGAATAAGGCCTAGCTTATCCAACATTGAGGTTGTTAAACAAAGGAACCAGATTGTCAGTCGCGAGCTCAGATCGTAGGATAAAGGTTAAGCCGGCAACTCCAGGTTGATTGATAACGAGCTCCAGCCTATTGGTCGAAACATGCCACCTCAGCCATCTTTCAAAAAACTCACTTTGATTAAACCCGAGAGCGAGACCAACTTGTAGATATTAACTTGTATGGCTAACTTACGTATGACAACTTGCAAGAACCAATTTATAATTAGTTTATTATTTTTCTTTTCTGAAACACATTAAGATTGTACACCCCAACAACTATAAATAGGGGTTAAGATTATTAGGAGAGTAGTTGGAGACTAAGAAAGCCAATTCTAAATAGAGAACACACTTTGTAAAATATAGAGAGATACTATATACTATATACTCTACACTCTATAAGTATATTATGAGAAATAAGACTATTGTAGACGTAGGAGTCGATCAACCGACTTTAGCTGAATCACGTTAAAAATTCTTTATTCTCCTTACTCTTCCTCTCGCCTCCACTCTCAGCTTCTCTTATTTACACAATCGAATTACAATTTAGGATTTACTAAACTTTTCTGATTGACAGAATTTGAGCTTATCAAATTCTACAGTCAACATGATATATTTTAGATAATGGTACATGAATTTTACATGACTCATTTAGGTATTCTTAGGCTACACATGACAAGTATATTCATGTGAGATATGTCATTTTTAATTGATTAGAAGAAACTCAAACGGAGAGAGTAAGTGACTCAAATCAAAAGTTCAAGTACTCAAATTGCATATTTTAGAAGTCTAAGAGGTAAGTTGTATTTTGAGCATAGTTGAAGGGAGTAATTTGTAATTTACATTAAATAAAACCATCACTGCAAAGAATAAATATTGGTTGATCCTCACCCTTAAAACCGACGGCCCAAATCGTATCTGACTACTGAAAGCATGTGGGCCCCTTTATAACGCCGTCCTATTCAGTTTTTAAAATGGAAGATGCTTTCGAATATTCGTTATGACCGCGCAATCGTTGAAGTAGTCCCATTATTTCCTTTTCTTTCCCCTTACGTTCCTCCGGATTTTCTCGCTAATTTTCATTTCCTTCTCATTTTCCCATTTGTCCACAAATAAATTAATGCGTTTGGTTTCGCATTCATCACACCTCATTACTCTATTCTTCTATCCCCTCCTTCGATCTACTCTATCCTGTTAGGTGGATTGGATAATCCTCGTGACCAAACAACCCCAGATCTCCACCACTTCTTAGCTTCAACTCCTCCTCTGCTTTGCCAAGCAGCATTTCCAGAATCAAGAAAAAGCAACAGAAATGAGTTCTGGCATCTCCGAAGTTGAACAAGGAGAATTACTCGAGAAATTGGAGGTCTTCAAGATCAAAGGCCGAGACAAGCATGGCCGCAAAATCCTTCGCATCATCGGGAAATTCTTCCCTGGTAACTTTCTCAATCTCTTTCTTGCTTGATTTTAATTTTGTTTTGTTTCTTCCGTTCTCTGTGATTGATTTTATTCGACTGATGATAATATTAGCCCGGCTGGTGAGCGTTGACGTTCTGAGGAAGTTTCTGGACGAGAGAATCTTTCCGAAGCTAGGGAAAAGGCCGTTTTCTGTGCTATACGTGCACACCGGCGTTCAGAGGCCTGAAAATTTTCCGGGAATCTCAGCTTTACGATCCATCTACGACGCGATTCCAATGAACGTGAAGCAGAATCTGGAGGCTGTCTATTTCATACATCCCGGACTTCAGGCGAGACTTTTTCTCGCCACCTTCGGTCGCTTTCTTTTCAGCGGAGGGTGAGGATTTTCCCTATTATTGAAAAGAACGTCGTTGATTGGTCGTTTTTGGCGCAACTTAGTTATTATCGTGTAACATTTGCTAACTTAAACCGGGGTTTTGTGTCTGTGCGGCAGGTTGTATGGGAAGCTTAGGTATGTGAGCAGGCTTGATTATCTATGGGAGCATGTAAGAAGGAATGAGATCCAGATGCCAGAGTTTGTGTATGATCATGATGAAGATCTGGAGTACCGTCCAATGATGGATTATGGATTGGAGAGTGATCATGCTAGGGTGTACGGTGCACCCTCAGTGGATTCCCCTGTGTCCACCTACTCCATGAGGTGCATCTCATAGAATCATCTCTCGGATTCTTTAATTTTTCCTTACGTACTAGCACTGGTGTTGATTGGCATTTGGTCATGTGCTGGGCCTGCTACTACTTGATGGGCTGCCCAATTCTGTCTGAGCCCACATGGTGGATCTGTCATGTGTATAGATAGCGTGTAAGAAAGTATAAGAATAGAAGAAAGATGACGTGTTCATTTTATTTTATTTTATTTGGTGGGAGAAGATGTGGTTATCTTGTTCAATGTTGAACTATGGAGAATGCATTTTCAGTTATAGTTCAATTTGATGAAAGTTTCTCCGATTTTCGACTTTCGCTGGAGAAATCAATTAGAGTTGGATGCTTAAAACATAACATAAACAATCTACTCACAATTAATTCATATATATCTCACATTAAAATATAGGTGAATAATATTAATTATGAATTTATCAATGATAGATCACTCTATTTGGAATGAAAATAAAGTGGGGTCCATGGTCCATAAATATAATTGAACTAAACTTTAGAAAGCACGTGATGAAAGCATAAGAATGTTTGCTGATTATTGTAACAATACTGAAATGCCCCATTGGCATATAATTTTATCTCTCTGTTGAATGAATACGTTGGCATATATTAGTCCTGGAGTCTAAAGTACGATATTCTAATATCCGTGAGTTGTATTGTCTGTCGTACTCCAAAGAATCCTTGGTTCAAAAATCGTCTGCCAATAAGAAACAAAAGGTTTAATGACGAAGACTTAACGGCAATTTGATTTCTAATGTATAAATTTGATATTTATTTGGTTTTTTTAAATAGAATAGATTATTTAATATATAAATTAGATCAAATTAAATCAAAATTGTTAATTTTTATTAAATTTAACATGTAAAATTTTAATTGATACACAAATTTTTATTAGGATTTTAAATTAATAATTATTAGAAGAAAAATTAATGAAACTCATCTTGCTATATTAGAAAATGTGTAAATCATATAAATCATCTAAAGCAAGAAAACATATTAATTTGACTATTTGCATCACTTAACTAATTAGTTTTTGGATTACCTAGAACTTTATTATGATCTTGTGTGTAAAATAAGATTTTCAATATTCAACTTATTTACATAGATCAAATGTGATTTAATTTATATATTGAGTAAACTAAAATAAAATATTATATTTACAGAGAATTAAATGTAATTAATTTGTATATTATGGAATTAAAATTATAATTAAACCTTATATTAATTATAATAGGATCCTGTCTCACATATAAAATATTAAACCATTAATCTTAATCTTACATAGCAGCAAAAGCTGGTCGTTCGGCCCGATTTGATCGGTGTATATGTCAAACTAAAAAAACTTGGTCAAAAACGTCGTATCTCTAAATATAATGGGCATTTATTCTTCTTCTGTTTTTTTTTTTTTTTTTTCTAAACAAGTGCAAGAAACTTGGCTGGAATGGAATACATATTGATGGAAAATAATGTTACCTCTTTTTAGTATTATAAAGTTTTGCATGCATCTGATTACCATAATTCAATATTAAGTCTCCCAAAAGTACTTGCGATTAAAAAGAAAAAACAAAATTGTGTTGCGTAATGATACTTCAACAGATTGCAGAAGCAGGCCACACGGCCCAATAACCCAGTACTTCAAGCCAAGTTGCTTTTCTAAATTGGGCCTAGACCCTGAGGCTCCCTCAGTCCTGAAGAAAGCCCACTTGTATCAGATCAACAACAAGCCAAGGGGATCAAGGCTCCACGTATCACAAAGCCTCTGATTCCATGACCGTATGACCCAAAGTTCTTATAAAAATAAAAAAAAACAAAATGCGACCGACCAATGAACAACTGTTCCGTTGTCGTTAGCTGTGGATGTTTTTTCTTCCTACGCTGGTTTAGTTTCTTTCTTGGGGGATTTTCTCAACATCATCTACTACTAGTCGACGTAAGTGAGAACTGTTAGTCATCAAATTCAACAGCTTCAACTTTTCTAAAGAAGGTAACAACTGATAATATCCTCCTTGTTCTATTTTAATTTCGACGAATTGATCTTCAAACTGACGAATTCTGCAAGCATTGCTCAGCTTTGCCCCCATTTGATTTCTTTTTCATTTTATTATTTCTCTCGCAATCAATTTAACTGACATAATTTTATTTCCATTTTGCCAAAGTTCAATTCAGTGTGTTCTTCCAGTTGTTATGTCAATTAACACTGACTCAGTTAATTTCTTAAACAAAAAGAAAACTTTTTATTTGTGATTTTGTTCTTATGTTAGTTTTTGTACTGTTCTTCAATTATTGAATCCGTGTTTTGTCCTAAATTCCCTATTTTATGTTGCAATATCGACAGAGATGGTTTTGTTGTGCTGGACTCGGCCATCTGAACAAGACCAAAAGGCTTGCATCAACAAGTAATAACATATGATTTAGCATTTTTATAAGTAATTTTAGACTAATCCGAAAGCATGTTCTTCTGTTTTAATATTTCCCTCATGCTTCTTACCAGGTCTGGTACCTACAACTATGACACTAAATATAGAGGAGCTACTGCCAAATCCTTGTCTTCACTTAAAGATGAGGGATTCTCCAAGGATGGGTTTTTACTTAATCATGCAAGAGTTCTGGTAGGTTCTGGCCTTGAGACCTTTGAAAAGGGAAAAAATGCTCTTCGTAGTTGGAGGTTAGCTGATGTTTACATTTGTTTTTAAGATATAAGTAGACGCTTATTTTGAAGGAAAAAACTTTTGGATCATGATTGAGATTAAAATTGCAGGCATTTTGGATTGAATTGGGCATTTGTTGATCCAAAAACTCCAATTCAGAAAGAAGTGAAATTTTGTGTTTGTGTCAAGGAGTTATTCCCATGGCTCTTGTTGCCTCTTCAGGTTGTATACGTTAATGAAAGTAAAAATCCTAAGAAACGCATGGCCTCCTTTGGTTTCGGAAGTGGAACTCTTCAAGGTCACTTACTGGTTAGTGCCTTCTATAATATGCTAGGTTCATTTATTTTATCTCACAATTTATTACTCAACTGTATACGTGTTATAATCTGATATGATTTTGTTCAGATTATATCATGTATACACTGAGTGATATTTTATGTACTATGTTAAGTGTAATTCTTACCCTTTATTATTATAAGGAGCTTTTAGCATCCAAATCTACTGAAAAATGGACAAACTCTAAACCAATTTTAATATGGTTATCTTTGTGGAAACAGGCAGGAGAAGAGAGATTTTCAATTGAGATGGATGAGAATAACCAAGTATGGTACGAAATAGTTTCCATCTCAAAGCCAGCAAGCATATTGTCATTTGTTGGATACCCATATGTTTTGCTCAGGCAAAAGTACTTTGCTCATGAATCTACAAAGGCAATGCTGAAACACGTCAGTTCTTAAGGATCCTGATGTAAATGTATACATTATTTGCACTCATAGCAGATTCAGCTCCTTTTTCCTTTCCCTTCATTTCTTTTTGTTCCTCTTCCATAAAACAGTTGAGGCTTAATATTTAATTAGCCATGAATACAACATCCGACCAGAGAATCTAAAACTAAAATGATTTTTATCAGCAATGCAGTAAGTACAAAGTGAAAACATAATTAAAATCAAGGATAAATGATAATCAACATCTACAATCCCAGTGAAATTATCATCAAATGCAAATTCCATGCGAATCTTGATGAACGGATAATTTCTTATCCATACTTTCAACTCAATTATTGTGAATCCGGCCATGGTTCTCACCTTCCCACAGCCAAGATTGAGGGGGCCAGAACAAGTCAGGTTCAACAACAACAACGCTATGATCATTTAAGTTGTACATACGAGCATCGGAACTATCAGTGATGAATACGCAATTTTCTTGAAATCCAGAAACTTCTTTGGCTGAAAAAGAGAAGTTACAGTTACCACCCAAAACAAAAACTCTATCCTCCAAGCTTTTCACGTCAACCCAAGTTCCACATTCTTGATTCAACTTATAAACCTTGAAATCCACCATCACAGCATCTTCATCAACCACTGCATCATTTTCCCTTCTGTGTTCACATCTGTCAACAACATAAAGTTCTCCACATGACTCTACCAAATGCTTCTTGTTCCCAGAACTGGACAATGGAGAAGAACTCTGTATCAACTTCAGGGAAGAAATGTCAACCCATGAAATCGTTCCCCGTGAATCTGTAACGTAAATCCGCCCCTTGTATACAATCAGATCATCAAAATGCAAATTGCTATGATCTAAAAGTTTCCATTCTTCATCTCCATCTCTCAAGATTGTCAGATTTCCTTGCGGAAAAATGCAACAAACCACAGAATGATCTGCATTAGTCCAAGGAGAATTTGGGAAGAAAACTACTTTGGTTTTAGTGGGAATTCCAAGATAACGAAGGGTACAAGATTTGCATAATTCAGTAATCCTGAGGTGCAACAAGTTCCATGACCTAGGAGAAGTGCCCGGTGGGTACAAGAACTTGTGATCAGTGAGTGGATTCAACAGACGCATAGTTTGAGAATTAGACTCTTCGACTTTAACTAACCAACCTTTCGAAGAAGATGATGATGAAGGCTCTTTGTCGAAGCATTCATCGGGTAGTTCAAGGCGATACAGTGTAGTCTGGGTGAGGTCGGCGCGGATTGAGGAAGAGGGAATGAAACAAGGAAGATTAAAAGGGAAAGAAGGAGGATTTGTATGAGGGGAAGGGATAGAGGATCGCCATGAATTGCAGACACTGCGAAAGCGGAGAACATCGGTGTTATTGTCTAGACATCTGCCAATGTTTGGCCATAGCTCACTGGGAAGATCAGACCAGTTTACTAGTCTTTCTCCCATTTCTTCAGACATTTTTGTGTGTTTACTTGGGGCAGCAGAAGTGAGCAGAACCGTGTAGATTCAAATTCTGACTCTCAAGTGAGTCAGAAGCCACTAATTTATGGACTTGCATGTGCAAAAATGTAGTGCAAATGCAAAAGCAAAGGTGTTGACGTGCATGAGGGCAGCCAACAAATGTTATAATCTTAACTCTTAAGCATTCAATATGAGATGGCAAAAATTGTTTTAAGATATCAGCCGAGACGGTTTGTGTATTTTGCATTCTTCTGTCTTTGTAATGTTACCGATCAAATATATCTTAACTTTTACATCTTTTGTAAATGAGAAATTATTGTATACTCTAATTGTAACATTATTTTTACTTCATCTAATATAAAGTTTAATTATCAATATTTGTGATTTTTAATATTTAAATAATAACAAATTAAAATTCTAATTTATCTAAGTATTGTAAAAATGATAAATGAATAATAAAGTTAATAATTAATTTATTAAATAAAAATAAAAATAAGAAAAATGTTATAGGCAAAAGGCGGCTTCAAAAAAGTCAAGCCCCTCATCTCGCCAAAGGTACCCAGCAAGTTTCACTTCACCCTCCGTCAGAAAGTGACACAGTGAAGTCGTCCCAATATCATCTCATAAAGCAAGTCTTATCTCACTCGCTGTGAGACAGTGATACAACGAGATGATCATAAGACCAGCTTGACAAGCAGTCGACTATCCTGCTCGAGCCCGCTGCCTCTTTACAACAGCACTGAGCTCACTACAGCGATTTTCATGACGACCCTGAGTCAGGAATCCCCGCTCGGGACGCCAAGCACCTTGCATGGTAAAGTATCGCCAGGCGACAAATGCAGATAGACGCAAGTCCACAACCGACCAAGGGGGCCCACCTCACAGTCTACATTCTGCAATAGTCGAATTGTAGTCTTTTACTGTTTTTTTTTCATTTATATCTTGATGTAACACAGCTGTAGTTTGTAATTAATGTATGTAACTTCTCTTTCCTCTATAAATAGGATTGCATTGTTAGAAGAGGGAAGGAGGGAGAGGCCAAAAGCTTTGTAAGTAGAAACTCTGTTAAAATCAGTTCTCAATATATTAATAAAATCTCCGCCGTGAACGTAGGGTCCAGTGCCTCCGGATTTAGCCAAACCACGTTAAAAATACTGCGTCTCCCATTCTTTCTTCCTCTCGGACCATCTCCATTTGCACTTCGAAAGCAGCAATTGGATCCCTGAACTCCTCCCGTTGGTTAGATTTTGGGACCATTCGTACGAACCGAAATCCGACGTCAACATTTTGGCGTTGTCTGTGGGGAACATTTGTTCTCTGAAGTCCCCATTGCAGCTTAACAATAGCACAAAGAAGAACCACTCGGAGCTCAACCACTCCAGCCCTCCAACCGTCAGACACTCCCGTTGCGGGGGCTCACCAACAGTCTATCGTTGCTCTTGAAACTCAAGAGGCACAAATGCCCGGCCAACCCTGTCCAGCGCTCGAAAGCACGGTAAGAGAGCTAGTAGAAATTGTCAAAGCGCTGGTACAGGCTCAAGTTCAGAGCACGCAAAGACAAGAGGCAATCGTGAAACAGCTTCAACAGTTTCGTAAAGAGGCTCAGAAAGAAACTCACGAAGATTGTGATAGTCAGCAACTGGGGGGTCGCAACAAGCAGGGAGCTCCACCCCTCAGTCTGAGACACACAACCGGACAATGAAGGAAATCCTCCACAGGCTTGAACGATTAGAAGAGCATCCGCAGCCTCAGAGCTACCGCCCTCTCCACGTGGAAAGCTCTCTATTTTCTGTGGAGATTGAGACGTGTCCTCTCCCTCATAAGCTCAAAGTGCCCGTGATCCAATTGTACGATAGGAACAGTGACCTGAGCGACCACCTGGACGCATTCAATACCCAAATGGACCTCCAGATAGCCGATCCCCTGGTGAAGTGCCGTGTCTTTCCCGCCACATTTGGGGGGGGGGTGCCTCAAGCATGCCTTCGACGGCTCCCGACTCGCAGCATTGACAGCTGGAAAGAGTGCCAAAGGAAATTCGTTGATCAATACCGGGCGTTAAAGAGACAGCTTGTGCCCCCTTACCATTTCGCGATGATCTTCCAGCACAAGGGCGAGTCGCTCAAGGACAACGTAGCTCGATTCAGGCACGAAGCCAACTTGGTAGAAGACCCTTCTGAGGAGAGTATCTTGACAGCGATCTCAGCAAAACTTCGCAAAGACGAAAAACTATACCGAAGCCTCTACAAGTTCCCGGCTCGAGACCTCGCCGAATTCTATGAGCTAGCTACTAAACAAATAAGATGGGAAGAAACCTTCGGAATGGAGGAAGCCAAGCATAGAATGGGCCATAGTGGTCCCATCGCGAGCAAAAAGAAGGGCAGCGAGAGTCACGACAACCTCACTCCTCATCTCACAAAAAAGGAAAAACCTCATCGACCTGAAGGTCGCTTCGAGAGATACAGCATCCTGTCCGACACGCAGGATAAAATTTTTGCCATAGAAAAGAACAACGAGGACTTTGGAAGGCCCAGACCAATGAGGGAATCCATCAAGTCCAGAGACCAAGGCAGATTTTGTGCCTATCACAATGAGGCTAGACATACCACCTCAGAATGTCAAGCACTAAAAAATGCCATCAAAGACCTCATTAGAAGAGGCCGACTACAGGATTATGTGGTAAGATCACCTGGACAGCGCGCTCAACAGGCTCAGCGAGTTGTCACCCAAGAGCTTGAGCCCTCCATCAGAATCATATTCTAATCCTATAACATTCGTTTTTTATCAATGGTGGTTAGTTGTATTAACTATTTTATGCTCAATTAATGTAAGCTGCCGATTGGCCAAACATTGTCTAAATAAAGAGTTTTCGTTCCGTCATTGCAAGAATTCATTCGAGGGTGAGACGGCGCAAGGCCTACCCTGTCGATACATCCGAAGCAAGCCACATTCCATGAACTATGACGAAGAGAGCAAATCTTCCAACCATAGAATAACGAGCTTGCTATGGTACTCACACGTGACCACGCTATGCAACAAGCCGTTGTCTTAACAAAAACAAAGCCTGTCTGAGGGCAAGACAACTCCAGAGCTTACCTCGCAATCGAGGGTGAGACGGCCTAGCGCCTACCTCGCATCCGAGGGTGAGACGGCCCCAGAGCCTACCTCGTGTCCGAGGGTGAGATGGCCCAGAGCCTACCTCGCAGCCGAGGGTGAGACGGCCAGCGAACCTACCCCGATAGCATTTCCAAATTAAATGATGGATGATCAGCTCGCCACATAGCAGGAACGTTGTAATGAACTTATCACAGCTCTCATATGACACATTCATAGCCAACATACAGCTAGAAAATCATGGTTCGCACACCTGATTTCTTATCAGTCACAGCTCGCATGCGACCTGACTCACTCGCTGAAAGCAACCAGAAACAAGTGCAGAAAACTAAAGTGCAGCCAATTGGCCAAAGGAACATTTCATTAATCATCAGAAATATACATACAGCGGAGCACTAAGCATCCATTACAAATTCCGAAAATTACAATGAAGAGCCTCAACAAGGCAAAATTACATTAGAAGAAGAAATGCAGAAACAAAGGAAAAAGACTGGAAAGCCTGGCACTCCCATTGTTGCAAGAAGCAACAAAAAGCCAACTACCAGTCAATAAGCTCCTGCCTGTAGGAAGGACAACAACCTCCAGTTGCTCTTGCTTATTTTCCTTCAGCGCGTCCTCCTGAGCCAAACCCAGAGCAATTCAAAAAGTCGTAAAATGTTGGCTGGCCAAGCAGTAGCACCACAAGCAACACTGAGGAAAATGACTCGGGATCAGCACAAGATCCCCCAGGAGCCAGCCAGGCGAATCCTACGACGGAACGACATGCAATAGGCTATCCATGTCTCCGAAACTCTACAATAGGCCATCCATATCTCAACAAGCTTCGTCGGAAGCCACGACACCAAAACGCAGGAGGCTCATCAATCTCCTCCATTGAACTTCTCTAAGATGAAAGAGAGAATGCCCCAGGCTATAAAAAAACCCGCTTGGCCCTTTGAAGAATCTAGAGGGTATCTAGTCTGATCTTCATCCTACGGCCTGAAATGAGCAACAGTGCCACGCCAACAACCAAAAATGGCAAACAGAAGAAAGCATGGCCTAGCACAGAACGAAAAGACATCTGATGTGACAATCCAGTCAAATAAGGACACTGACTGGAGATACGAATCGAGCATCGAAAAACTTGCAACTCCCGGTCCGTAAAGCAAACCGAGAGTTGGGGAGTTTATGTTATAGGCAAAAGGCGGCTTCAAAAAAGCCAAGCCCCTTGCCTCGCCAAAGGTGCCCAGCAAGCTTCACTTCACCCTCGGTCAGAAAGTGACACAGTAAAGTCGTCCCGATATCATCTCGTAAAGTAAGTCTCATCTCGCTCGTTGTGAGACAGTGATACAGCGAGATGACCATAAGACCAACTCGACAAGCAGCCGATTATCCTGCTCGAGCCCGCTGCCTCGCTACAGCAGCACTGAGCTCGCTACAGTGGTTTCCATGACGATCCTGAGTCAAGAATCCCCGCTCGGGACGCCAAGCACCTTGCATGGTAAAGCATCGCCAGGCGACAGATGCAAGTCACAGCCGACCAAAGGGGCCCACCCCGCAGCCTACATTCTGCAACAGTCGAATTGTAGTCTTTTACTGTCCTTTTCATTTACATCTTGATGTAACACAACTGTAGCTTGTAATTAATGCATGTAACTCCTCCTTCTTCTATAAATAGGATTGCATTGTTAGAAGAGGGAATGAGGGAGAGGCCAAAAGCTTTGTAAGCAGAAACTCTGCCAAAATCAGTTCTTAATACATTAATAAAATTTTCGCCATGAACGTAAGATTCGGTACCGTCCAGATTTATCCAAATCATGTTAAAAATACTACGTCTCCCCTTCTTTCTTCCTCTCAGACCATCTCCCTTTGCACTTCGGAAGCAGCAATTGGATCCCCGAACTCCTCCCGTTGGTCAGATTTTGGAACTATCCGTACGAACCGAAATTCGACGTCAACAAAAAGCATATGAATATCCAGCTAGGATGGTCAAGTTGGAGTTGGAGGTAATCTGTACGGACAGACTTTTTTGTCTCTTGCTGTTTTTTGAGTTTTTTTTTTTTCCCCATTTTTTCTTCGTATTTGATGAAAAAACTTGAACAAAGCCAAGAAAAGCTGTCTGAAGTGAATGAAGAAAAGCCAATCAACGTTTGTCATCAGCACATGATGTGCTAATTGTGCATAGTGCAAAGAAACTGCAAGGGAGAATTGTACAATCAGCACAATTCTTGTGAGATTACTCGGCAATAACACAAACAACCCAAATTATAGTTCTATTCACCACAAATGGTTATCAAGTTACAAAATCTGCAATTTCTTTGCCCAAGAAAAAATATTACAAAGTTCAAACCCAGCTAACGTCGGAGAATGATAATTAACAATTAAAATCTCCCCTGAACTGATATCAACACAGAAGCATGTTGGGTGATACACTGCTGTACACTGTCTCACATTCCCAATCCGCATTCCTCTGATAAGTAATTGATGGCAAAGAAAGATGGTCTGAGATCATATGCAACTTGCACATAGCATCATCTTCCTATCTTTCTTCGTGCTTACATACATAATACAATCTGGCACCGCCTTTATGAAATACATAACATAGACAGAGTGAATCAAGTCAGACCAGCAAGACTCAGACGAGTAGAGCATTTTTTTCACTAACTATGTGAATCTTGCCATGATGCTATCCTCAGATTCTCAGCCAATCTGGGGGTCGCCAGAACAAAGTTGAATAGCCTTGATCAAGTTCAGCAGGGATGAAGCTACGATCACTTAGGTTATAAGCACGAACATCAAATATATCAGTGAAGTAAATGCAATTCCCTTGATATCCAGCAAGCTCGTCAGCTGAAACAGAGAAACTACAGCTACTACCCAAAATGAACACTCTATCCTTCAAGTCCCTCACATCAACCCAAGTTCCCCAATCTTCATCCAGCTTATAAACCTTGAAATCCACCACCTCAGCATCACGATCATGGCGGCCAGCGGCAAAATTCCGCCTTCTGGGTTCACTGCCAAGGTATCTGTCAACAATATAAAGACTCCCACATGACTCGACCAAATGCTTCTTGTGCCCAAAACCACACAAGGGAGGGGAAAATTGTACCAACTTCAAGGATGAAACATCAACCCATGAAATTGTCCCCCACCTATCAGTAGCATAAAACTGACCCTTATAAACAATAACATCATCATAAAATGAATTCTTAATGTCCACAAGCGTCCATTTCTCATCTCCATATTTCATTGATCCCAATTTTCCTTCTAAATAGACACAGCAAGCCACGGTGTTTTCTACCCCAGTCCAAGAGGAATTTGGAAAGAACACAACTTTATGAACACCAGCAACAGGACGCCCATAATTATGAAGACTATATGATTTAGATAATTCAATAATCCTATAATCCAATAAACTCCATAAATTTGGGGAATAGCTACAAGAAATTCTACGATTGGAGAGTGGGTTTAACAAACGCAGAGGAGGAGATTCTGATTCTTCGACCTCAATTAACCACCCTTTGCAAGAAGATCGAGATGAAAAATGCTCAAAATTGAAACTTTGATCATCGGGGGGAGGTTCAATTCGATAAAGGGTAGCTAAGTTGAGGTAGGATTCGAGACTGGGATTTATAGGGTGAGGGATTTTCAGAGGAAAAGAAGGAGAATTTGGAAGGGAGGGTGGAATAGAGTTTCGCCACGACTTACAGATACTGCGAAATCGGAGAACATCGATGCGATTTTCTAGTCCTTTACCGATCTTCTGCCATATCTCTGGGGGAAGATCGGACCAATCTACTCTCTCACCCATTTTCTATTTTAGAAGATTTGGGTTTTGTTATTGGTTGGACTTGCAGGAGAGAGATAGAAATAGCAAGCCCTGCCCTGTTGCTCAATCACTACTATAGACTTTTGTTATACGTTTGAAATGCACCAAGGAATGGGAAAGACAAAACCAAAAGCACACGAAAGGACTGATCCTTCGGTTTCGGATCCCCGTTTAACATTTTATGATTCGGTAGTGTGTCTGGAAAAATCCCTGAGGACACGAGAGTTGACTTCATGACTTTGTGAAGTCTTTGTGAAGTCTTTGCCGTGTAATAATTAAATACTAAATAAAGTTTACACACATAATCAAAAGCTGTCCCTTAAGTTGAGCACTTAATAAAGAATTCACTTAATTTATCTGAAAATATGAACGGAATTACATGAACGGAAATGGGCTAAAAAGCCATGGAAGCTTGTTTGAGATTGTAACACAATTTTACTTCGGTAATCGCAGGGCTGCAATCATGCGGTTGCAAATTGTTAAAAAGAAAAAAAGAAAAAAAAAGGCAATGATTTATATTTAAGAATGACAAGTATCAAGCTGCATGCATCAACCTAGTAGAATGCAGCTCACATTTGTAACACAATTTTACTTCGGTAATCGCAGGGCTGCAATCATGCGGTTGCAAATTGTTAAAAAAAAATGAAAAAAAAAGGCAATGATTTATATTTAAGAATGACAAGTATCAAGCTGCATGCATCAACCTAGTAGAATGCAGCACACATTTGAGTCCGGAGTTCATGCGGAGAAAAATGATCATCTAACCAACGAAATTCCATCAAGACTCGAGTACATTCCTTCTGTTTATATAGGGTCCATATTGTAAAAGATCCCCAACTAGCAGAGTGTCTTGTAATTCTGCTTACAAAATAGCATCAACAATTAGTGGCATGATGATCTCCTGTAGATTATCCCTTCTCATTTCTCAGCTACTTATGAACAAATAATATCAGTTTGATAACAAAAGAGTCCAAGCTAGTAGAGTTTAGTACTATTGTCTTGCAAATTGATTTTTTTTTCTTCTGAAAAAAAAAAAAAGTTCAGTTGTTTTTCTCCGAGTTTCTGTCAAAAGGGCAATGCAAGTCCAAAATAATGACAAATTTTGTTGACATTCAATACTTAAATAAGGGAAAATGCGACAATAATATCCCTGCATACTTAACTATTTAAATAAAGGTTTAAATATATTTTTAATTTTTCAATTTTGCTAAAAATTATAATTTCATCAGTTTATTTTTAATCTGAATAATGTTATTCTCTACATTTTCTTCCGGCTACAATTAACTCCTCCCATTTATCTATTGTTTAAAAGAAGATTGAACATGTTAAACTCCTGTTTAATTAATATAGAACTTATGTGACACAATTTTACTTATATGACCATAGTTTGGTCTTGCTTGGCTAAGTTTATTTATAACTTGTTATGTGTATTTTTTGATACCATGTGAAACGAGCTTGCAAAAGTCCAGCAGATAAGTTCAAGAGGGAAAGGCCCAACCCGTCCGTGAACCAACATTGAGGTCCCTCAGCAAAGGCACTAGATGGTTGGCCGTGAGTTTAGAGTGTGGAACAAGGTCAAAGCAACGGCCCCTAGCTCGCTAGAAACGAGCTCCGGCTCGCTAGATGAAGTATGTCCTCAACCGTCTTCCAAAAAGATACTTTGGTTAGACCTGGTAATAGGACCAACTCACATAGTCAGCAGACTGCCCTGTGCAAGCTTAGATAATCAAGCTCATTACCACAAACATTGGGTACAAAACACCTAAGTCTAATCAGTAGTTAGAGTCACGTTCTCCCAACTGGCAAGTTAGCCCCCCGAAACTTACACATCAGCCTCAAACAATCTGATAGTAAATTGCTTAGTATTTATTGCCTAATACGACGGACAAGATAGATTTATAATTTGTCAAATTATACTTGTAGCCCTCCCTGCCTCTATAAATAGGAAGAAAAATTATTGTAACAAAGTAAGTGAAAAATACATGCAGAAACTTTGCCGGAACAGTGAGTGATTGTATTATTACTTTGAGAAGCCATTGCTCAAAATCAAATATAAGTCATCGTGGACGTAGAGGTCACACTGACTTTAACTGAATCACGTTAAAAAATCCTCTTTACCTTTGCTGTTCTTCCTTTCTATCTCTTCATCTCAGATTCATCCAACTAAATTGCAGTTTGGGGATTTCAAGAACTATTTCGATTGACTAAGATTTGGGCTTACCAAATTTCACTGTCAATATTTTGCTGCTAGAAGGAAGGCCCTAACTGCATCTTCTCTCTTTGGTTTATTGTTTAGTTGTAATGCCAAGAGGAACAACCACCAGAAGCTCATGTAGACTAGCAAGAGTTACCGTTGGGGGCCTCTGCCTCCCCTACTGTAGATGCCTCTGCTACCCCTACAACAAGTGCTATTGCTAGTATGGCACCGTTGACCCTTCACTAGCCTGTTGCTCTTGAGACTGACATAATGCAAGCATGGCACCAGCGTCAGAAGGTGCTAGAAAACATTGTGAAGGAGTTGGACAATGCAATTAGGGCGTTGGCTCATATATGGGCCCAAGGCATGCAAGGACAAGTTAAGGCTGTAGTGCCCGGAGGAGGACCCCAACAGCTAGGAGTGTAGCAAAAAAAGCCCCTCAGAAGGGGACATCCATGAGCTGGGTCTGTTAATTCGTACAATTCAGGGTTGAAGTCAGAGGTCCATCGTGCTCATAAGGGTGACGATAGAAATGATCAACGACATGAGAACTAGCATCGAGAAGGAAGCTTGAGCAGGATCAAGCTTAAGGCCTTAGATCGTTATTCCCATGATCAAGGGAGTGGCCAAAGTCAACGAACCACAAGCTATCTGTTTGAGGTGCAAGACCCTGTGATCGAAGAGCTGCTTCAGAGGGTGAAGCAACTCAAAAAGTGGCCTACAAATCAGGACTAACAAGACCGTTAAGAGGAAAGGACACCATTCGCTAAGGAGATCCAAACGGAGCTTCTCTCTCACAGATTTAAAATCCCCAACATCCCACAATACAATAGGAATAGCGACCCATACGACCACCAGGACACATTCAATGTCCAGATGGATCTTTAGACAATCAGCCCATTGGTCAAGTGTCACATTTTCCTAGCCACTCTCGGGGAAATACCATAGGCATGGCGCAGGAATCTTCTAGCTCATAGCATTCACAACTGGAAAGAATGCTAAGCAAGATTCCTCAGTCAGTACAAGGCATTGAGAAGGCAACTCGCACCAGCTTGTCATCTCGTAACAATCTTCTAATGGAGAGATAAGTCGCTAAAAGATTACATCACTAGGTTCAGGTGCGAAGCCAACAATATAGAGAATCCCTCAGATGAAAGTGTCCTCATTGCGATCTCGGTTGGACTTTGTAAGGATGGAAAATTGTATGAGGAGATATACAAATCTCTAGTAAGCGACCTAGGTGAGTTTTATGAACAAGCTACCAAGTAGATCAGGTGGAAAGAAAATTTTGGCACAAGGAAGTTCAAGCAGAAGGACATAGTAAATGGCCCCATCCAAAACAAAAGAAGCATCAGAATGAGAAGGGCGATTTCGAAAACTAACTTGCAAAAAAGGCAAGGAATGAGCAACCTTGACATCAAGGTTGCTATGATAGCTATAGCACGCTATCAGATACTCAGGAACACATATTTGCAACTGAAAAGGATAGAGAGAATTTCAGGAAGCTTAGCCCTATAACAACTCCCAATAGATTCAAAAACATGAGCAAGTTTTGTGCTTATTATGAAGAAGTTGGGCATAATACCTCTGAATGTCGAGCACTTAAAGATGCAATTGAGGATCTAATCAAGAGAGGTCACCTATGAGATTATGTCATGTAATCTCCTGGGCAGCGATCTTAGTAGCCTTGGTGGCTATAACAATAGTAAATTTTCAAGAAAGCCTAAGCTCAGATTTAAATTTGGTAATCTCACACTGTATATTATTCTTTCTGGAGCTAGAAAGGTAAGAAGTGGGATTTTTTGCTTAATATGAATCAGGCTAAGACTCCCTGAGCATCAGAGTGCCATACTCCTGCTCGCTCCTCTAAAAACAGAAGCGATATCACCCTTTTTCATCTGAAAGCAAGTTATTCTTAAAGCCAAAGAAGTCAAGTTGTCCACTAAGTAGCAAGATAGCTGTGGCGCAACTCTCTTAGCATGAGATCGCTGATCCTTCTATGACGCAAGATCGCCACCTTGTGCATGCATATGACCAACTTTTAGGCATTGTATGTATGCAACTTATTGCCAGCCATTCAAGTCGAGGCCCTCGAAGCTCATTCCAGTACAAACTTATTACCAGCCATTCGAGTTAAGGCCCTCTGGTACAAACTTATTGCCACCTATTCAAGCTGAGGCCTTTGGAGCTCATTCTAGTACAAACTTATTGCTAGCCATTCAAGCTGAGGCTTCTGAAGCTCATTCCCATACAAACTTATTGCCAGCCATTCGAGCTGATGCCCCCAGAGCTTATTCTAGTACAAACTTATTGCCAACCATTCGAGTTGAGGCCTCAGGAGCTCATTCCGGTACAAACTTATTGCCAGCCATTCGAGCTGAGGCCCCTGGAGCTCATTCTGGTACAAACTTATTACCAGCTGAGGCACATCGTATGCTAAATTTATTATCAACTTGTCAGTTGAGGTGCGGAGGTGCTAGAATAAATTCATTATCTGCCTAAATAGTAAGATTGATGTGGTGGGATTTGCAAGGCACAACTTACATGTGACCTACTGCTCACAATTCCCATACGACCTATTGCTCGTAGCTCCCATGTGACCTATTATTCATAGCTCTCATACAGCCTGTTCCATGTGCCAATCGAGGTGCACTTAATCGCCCATTGAGCACTCAAACTCATGCTAACTAAAGCACAATCTGAGCATTCAACATATTCTAATCAAGGCATAGTTCTCATATGACTTGCTACGTTTTCATGCAATCTTCCGGCCATTTGATATGACATGTATCATTTGCAGTCATGATTTGCTGGTTACAACTAACTTATATAAACTCATCCAATCTACTCAGTATTTTATTTCATTAGCTATCATCTCCCACTCATCAAGGTCGAGTGACTTATCAGGCATTTTTTTTAACTTGACAATTATTGAGTTATGATTTGCAAGAATCTATGCATAACAGCCTATGTGTTTTTTTCTATAGAACATCCAATGTGATGCCTTTGGAAAGGCAAGGAAAAATGAAAAAGTTCATTCAATACCTCATTCAGAGAGGTAAATTCAAACAAAGTCCAGAATTGAATGTGAAGTTCAAAAATGATATACAAAATTACAAGATTGAATCCTAAGAAGTCTGGTCTTTTGAAGCTGAGCCCTTATGGGAGGAAGGATCGACACATGGGGTGAGCTAGTCTTCCTTTGTTTGATTATCAGGAGTTTTCACAACCTACGGGTTGCTTCCTCTTTAAGTGGTGTCTTCAGTAGGAAAAGCTCCACTTGCAGACTTCGCACCTTTACAGGAAGGAGTGGCCTTCACAGCTTTCGCAGCTCTCCTCTTGAAGCGCTTTGTTTCCTTAAGAGCATCCTCCCTGAAAAAGAAAAGTCCATATTTGGGTGCCGCTCCCACAAAATGCATAAGAAAGAGGATGAGATTTTAGATTCTTCTTTCTCTGTTGCCTTCGCAACCAGTTTAGTGGTCTCTACCTTAACCGGAGTGATTTCCTTTTGTTTTAGAGTGACTTCCTTTTGGGCTGCTTCAAGCTCCTTCTCGACAGCCTCAGCCTGCCGTGCTGATACCTGCAGCTTTAGCTCG
This sequence comes from Saraca asoca, assembly GCA_026873985.1. NCBI lineage: Eukaryota > Viridiplantae > Streptophyta > Magnoliopsida > Fabales > Fabaceae > Saraca > Saraca asoca. Next base: position 5,314 of record JANHAO010000843.1, on the reverse strand, counting down.
TCGTATCGTTGCATCAGCACCCCGAAATGTCACATTCAGGTCACTTTTTACTTATGATAGCTCTTCAACTTCTTTGTTGAGACTGGCTGTGATGGCCTCGTGACTTGCCACCTCATGTGATTGGTCTTCCTCAGCTTCTCTTTGAGCGACCTTGGCATTCATTGCTCTATTTTTTAGCTCCAGCGCTTTAGCGATCGTAGCAGCTAGCTCACCCTCAAGTTTGGCATTCCTTTCCTCCCAAGCTTGGAGCATTTCCCCCATCTTTACTATTCCCAACATACCCTAGAAAGTTAAATGGATCAAGTCAGATTATGAAGGAGCAAAAGAATCAAGGTAAAAGGGCATTACTTACTAACAAGCCGTGATGAGTGGCATAGCACATTAGCCCTCCACCTGAGACTTCCTTTGCCTCCAACACTTGGGGACTAGTGTGGGGTCCCAAGATCACCTTTACATTCCTTTGAATGAAGTCAAAATACTCCTACGTGTTTGGGCTAAGGCTTGGTGGATGCTCATCGACTGCGACTTTGTGAGCCACCCATTTTGAAATGGTGGCGACCTTCTTTTCCTTGTTCACTTTTTGTTTCTTAGCTGGGGGCTCGGATGGGGTCACGACCTAGACCACCTCGGTCACCTCAAGAAGTGAAGTGGGGGCTAACTCTTATAAAGGCATCTCAGTCAAGGTAGGAGGAGATTGATTTGTAGCAGTGGGAGCTGCAATAGCATCAGGACCTGATAGGGTCACAGTGATTTTAGGGTCTTCGAGCTCATTTAGAGGTGGCTTCCGGAGAATAAGCTTCACCATATTTTTGTAGTATTTGAAATACGCTGGACTAATCTCCTTAACTTGGCGAGTTTTGATCTTTCTTGTGAGGTCGATGTTTAACAGAGGAGAGAGCTTATAGGAATGAAGAAAATCATCATCGAATCTAAGATCATTTTTCAGATCGCTTATAGCAGGAAATCAGTCTAGTATCTCAGCCTCTTTAACCTTTAATATCGACTTCTCTTTACCAGCCCTGACTGTGAAAATATGAAAAAATGTCAAAAATGGCAACATGAATTCATGATAACTTGTATGACCTCAGTTCACTTACTAAGCATTAGAACAAAACCAAAGCTGCGAAGAGGATGCAAAGATGGGCATAAAACGTAAAACCAATGAGTTTTATAATTCCCTGCATTTGATCTGCCCTTGGCATCCCCCTACGATAGAACCCTTTTGAAATTAGTATGCTGAGCTGAGAGGTAATAAATTCTATTCAGATAGCCCGTACTCCTAATACTATAGAGGTGGCACAAAACTCTTGTAGATGATGGGAGAAGATTATTTCTTAAGTACACAAGTGCAAGAGAAGATAGGAGTTCGGGGTCAGTTGGAATAGGCAGAGCTTCAATCTATTTAATAGATCAATGTTGTATGAATAAACTAGAAACCTGAGCCCAACAGTGGGATGCTGGGTACTAACGACAACAAATTCCCAAGAAGGATGAGTTGTGTGGTCAGTAGAGGAAGGTGCCATAGAACGACAGCCTTTAGGGAAGCGGTAATACTTAACTATGTATCAAAGTTTGTCCAGTTTGATGGTCAAAGGGTAATGATTAAACATGGAGCAATCTAAAGAGCTTTCAGCGACCCATTACCTCACACTGGAGATAAGTCGAGGAATAAATTGTTCAGTGACCTCTCCGCTCCTAAAGGTCATTTCAACCAAGGTGCATGCCAACTCCTTGCTTCGAGCTGGGGAGTCAGGCTCATCATCGCTCTCTACTTGGTGGCTTCGACATTTATGAATTGCAGCCATCTACATGGAAGGACAAATAATTAGGTCACTTCAAGCAAACCATATCAGAAAAGCTAAAGCTTCTCTTTGCTAGACAAAAATTTTTCTAGTTAGTAGATCATACACGCCTCAAGCCACCATACCAGAGACCTAAATTATTGAAATCTCAAGGGGGAGGGGGGAGGGGCTTAACCAACTTAGTCTATCAAACTACTAGACCCTGGGGAATAGAAATCTAAATCTAATGATCTACAGCCTAGAAACCAACAGACAAAGTTTCTAGCAATGAAAAGGCGCTCGCAGCTGGACCAGGCAGTGTAGCACCAAAAACCTATAAAATAAGGCATTCTAAAGGCAAAAGTCTTGAGAAGGCTTACCATGTCAAAAGGATGAGTCAGGTCCTAGAATGGGTGGAGAAGGAATGGATTCTAAATGAAACGATTGATTCACAGCAATAGCGATGGCAAGATCAATGATGCAGGAAAATGAGACTAGAGATTACTGCTCGAGAGCTTGTGAGGCAAAATGTTAGTCTTCAAAATTAAAAAGGAAAAGAAGGGATTCTCATCTAATATGGCCTTAGTAGCTTGACCGTTCGATTTAGAGACTAATCAACTACCCATGATCTGACAGTCTAGAAAATGACTAGGCTCAATCATCGCCGTGCTAGTAGCCATAGGAAAGTACACGTATTTGATGCGATAATGATGGTGCGGGCAAGTGAAATGACAAAATGAAAACTTGAATGACAATGTGGCTCATTGCAGTCTCCAGCTTTTGCCAGTGAATTCAACTCCCAGTCCGTAGAACGAATTGAGAATTGGAGGGCTAATATTATGTGTATTTTCTGGTACCATGTGAAATGGGCTGGTAAAAGCCTAATAGACAACTTCAAGGAGGAAAGGCCCAACCAGTCCGTGACCTAGCATTGAGGTTGCTCAACAAAGGCATCAAATGGCCGGCTGTGAGCTTAGAGCGTGGGACAAGGTCAAAGCAATGACCCCCAGCTCGCTAGAAACGAGCTTCGATTTGTTAGACGAAGCATGTCCTCAATCGTCTTCTGGAAAGATACTTTGGCTAGACCCAAGAATAGGACCAACTCGCATAGCCAGCAGGCTGCCTTGTGTGAGCTTAGACCATCAAGTTCACTACCACAGATATTGTGTACAGAACACCTAAGTCTAATCAGCAGTCAGAGGCACGTTCTCTTAACTGGCAAGTTAGCTCCCTGAAACTTACACATTAGCCTCCAACAATCTAATAGTGAATTGCCTAGCATTTATTGCCTAATATGGTAGATAAGATAGATTTATGATTTGTCAAATTACACTTGTTGCCCTCCCTGCCTTTATAAATAGGAAGAAAAATCATTGTCACAAAGTAAGTGAAAAATATATGCAGAAACTCTACCAGAATAATGAGTGATTATATTGTTACTCTGAGAAGCCACCACTCAAAAGCAAATATAAGTCACCATGGATGTAGGGGTCATATTGACTTTAGCCGAACCATATTAAAAAACCCTCTTTGCCTTTGCTGTTCTTCCTCTCCATCTCTTCATCTCACATTCATTCAACCAAACTGCAGTTTGGGGGTTTCAAAAACTATTCTGATTGACTGAGATTTGGGCTTACTAAATTTCATTGTCAACATAACTTATTTGAGCTTATCTATTATAATAAGCACTTATATAAATTTTAACAAGTGTTTGAATGAATTTATTATATTAGTTTACCATTCTCTCTTAATTGGAGTTTATTTTTATAAGTTTTCTCGTATAACTTATCAAAAAAGCTATTTTAAATGCTAAAAAGAACTTAGTTTGTAATTATTTTTTTTATGATAATTTTAGACACACAGACCCTAAAAAAATACTAAAATTTAATTCCCTAATAACATCAGGAACTCTAAATTTTTTTCTCCTTAAAAATTTACAAAAAAACCTATCATAAAATATAATAAAATATAGAACCATGACATTTAAAAGTTTCCACATAATTCCACAAACGAAGAATTGTTTAGAATTCCAATTTTACTTTACTTTATTTTTTATGGTGTAAATTAGTATATTTATTGTACTAGTGATATTTTTGTTCAGAGGGTATTAACAATTTAAAATATACGCTTATATAAGTAGTGATTAGATAAAATAATGGACAACACATATAAATATATTTATTTATTTATTTAAAAAATTTATAATAATAAAGATTTATTATTATTTTTTTAATAATTTTAATAATTATAAATTCTTTAATGGTTGTACATCCAATCAGATATATAATAACTACAAGTGTTTATCAAAGTGTATATCCAAAAATGTATTGAGTTTATTTTAGACAACATTTATAATAATAGAGTTTATTCAAATATTCTTTATAATATAAACTCTTATTTAGATTATTTATTCAAATGAGACCTAAATAAGAAAAGTAAAAAAATAGCCCTCAACCACATAGGTTGAAAGTGAGTAATCATTAAACTCAAAATTAAATTATAATCATTTTATTTTGGTACTAAGTGGCCTCGAAATAGCAAAACCATTCTCTGTAAACGTTTTTCTTCTTTGAATATCCTCATAAACAATATACATGCAATATAAATATTCACCCAACAAATTTTCTCATTTTTTAAATAGGAGTTAGATGAAAAGAATTAATTATAACATTAGAAAAAGGTAGAGGATAATATTATTTAAATTAAAAATAAGGGACAAAATTATATTTTTGTGTAAAATTAGAGGACTAAAATTGTATTTAACCCTTAAAGAAATGGTAGACTAAACCAAATGGGATGATAGCAATTACATGCATACGTAGATATAAAAAACAGGGACAATGGAGATTTCATACTTATTTATGAAGAGTTGAAGAACCAACATATGGCTCAACCCAGGTAGAAGGATGCCAAAAATACTTTGAAAATTCAGGAATCACTGGTAGTGGCTTTGCAAAACAATCCCAGATATCAAAAGCTGCAGCATTACAGTTCGGATAATATTCATCAACCTCGTGAGGAGAAAAAGAACTATAAGTTGTAGTTTTCCTAGAGTTCAACAATGCAGAAAAACTACATTGAACTATAAAGGGATATTAGATATTATAATTCTCACTACAACATTTAATATCTATAACGAAGGGTTAAAGAATCTTACTTGAATCCATGACTTGATTTTAATGATTTCCTTTTATTCCTCTTAATGTATATTAATGTGAGTTTTTCCCCTTTCTGCCTTCCTCTTACTATATCTTTAATGGTGAAGATACGTATTTCCTATTGTTGTTATCTAACTACAGATAACCACTTTATATTGAAGGGAGATGGGAGGGATTTATTTTAAAATTTAAAATTTAAAAATAACTTCTACTGACTTTAATTATCATTAGACTAAACAATCATCACATTAGGTCATCTTTTATTTAAAGCCAGTTCATTAGTTACATGAGCCACTATAGATTATTAAAATAATCTAACAATCTCCCACTTGGCCCATGTGACGACTTGAAGATTTAACAATAAACCATAATTGC